>OZ022265.1:65560613-65838113 GCA_963978885.1 Nemotelus pantherinus | reverse complement strand
ACTCTCAGAGAGTCGGTATAAGCTCAAGTACACCGAGAATATAGAGTGCCGAACAAAAGTCTACGTACACCAAATAAAATAGCGGAAGATAATTAATTATAGCATGAATAAAAAATTGTGGTGTTGTAAATTAAACAAAACCCTTTGTACAAAAATATTTTATTGAAAGTGAACGAGATTTCAGATTCGACGAAAAAAATTTAACAAAAAACTAATATATTCACAGATAAAAAAGAACAATAGTCTACGTACTCCTGCAACTCATTATATTATATGGTAGGTTTTTATTAATATTTCGTTGGCCCGCCATTCGCTGTAATTACGGTCTTCATCCTGTTTGGCATGGAATTGACAAGATTTCGCGTCACTTGTACTGGTATTTGGGCCCACTCCTGAAGCAAGGCAGTTTTGAGGTCTTGTTGTGTTTTCGGACTCTACGCTCGAGATAACCCCATAAATGTTCTACGGGGTTGAGGTCGGGCGACTGAGGTGGAGAATGTAGTTGTTTTGGGATGTTGAAAATTAACCACTCCTTGACAATACCAGCCGTATGCTTAGGATCGTTATCTTGCTGGAATGTCCAGCTGCTTCGTAAGCCCAATTTTTGCGCGGATTGTTTTAAGTTATTTTTTAATTTATTTAGATATACTATGCGATCCATAATTTTTTCAATTATGACCAAATTTCCAACTTCAGCCGTTGACATGCAGCCCCAACCTATACCATTACCACTTCCATGTTTAACGGTTGGAATTAAGTTCTTCTTTTTAAGACTTTCATTATTTTTTCTCCAAATTCTGTATCTTCCATCATGTCCGAACAAGTTAAACTTGCTCTCGTCACTAAAGAGAACAGTGCCCCAGAAAGTCGAATCATCATTTTAATGGAGTTTGGCAAATTCCAAACGTTTCTTCTCATTTTTTTCGTAGAAACTGAACACTTTCGTGCACTTTCAACAAAATATTTTTGTACAAAGGGTTATGTTTATTTTGCAATACCACAATTTTTTATTTATGCGATACTTAACAATTTTCCGCTATTTTATATGGTGTACGTAGACTTTTGTTTGGCACTGTATGAATATACGTAAGAGAGTATTGGCATTAGTATTAGTTACGACTTTTAGATGCAGTATTAAAGTTAAAAATAATCAAATTTGCAAATATATACATATATGTATATATTTGCAAATTTGATTATTTTTAACTTTAATACTGCATCTAAAAGTCGTAACTAATACTAATAGTCCAGTCAACAGCGGTAAAAAAATGAAAAACTGTGGAATTTTGAGAATCAAAGTCGATTTTGCTGAAAATTTGGATTTAAGCTCTACTAACCCTCTTCTTCAAAATCTACCCTGTGCTGAACCGGGCTTTTTATTTTTAGGGGTTAAAACTACCCCTTATTGCAAAAAAATTAAAAAAATAGATTTTAGCATATATTTGGTTAAAATAAAGTTTAAAATATTTATTTGTAGACTACTCGACACTCTCAAACGCATTTTTAATTAATCAGACATATGTAACCCCCGTAAAACATCCCCTAAGGGGTAGTAACTTTGAAAACTTGTATTAAAAATGTTTTATATAATTTTAAATGATTGAAAATTGTGTCATTAAATTTGAATTATTGTTAGAATGAAATTATTGTTTTGAAAAATACTTCAACCCTTATAAACCACCCCCTGCAAGTATGATATATTAAAAAATATTTAAAAACAAATTTTTTTTTTTAGAATTAGAAATAATTGTAAACTGCATCTATTGAATTGAGAATATTTTATTAAATCAGACAGATGCAACCCCTGAAAATCATCCCCTAAGGGGTAGTAACTTTGAAAACTAGTATTAAAAATGTTTATTATAATTTTAAATGATTGAAAATTGTGTCATTAAATTTGAATTATTGTTAGAATGAAATTATTATTTTAAAAAATACTTCAACCCTTATAAACCACCCCCTGCAAGTATGATATATTAAAAAAAAATATTAAAATTTTTTTTTTTGAATTAGATATAATAGTAAACTGCATTCATTGAATTTATTCATTGAATAATTTATTACCCTGGTAAGCGGATCTTATATTTATAAAAATTAGTACATATATTTCATTATATTTATAAAAATTAGTAATTGTCGCTGTCGTCGTCTTCTTCGTCTCTTGTTCTCTCATTCTGCTGTTCATCGTCACTCTCGCTATTTTCATTTTCGTCCTGATCCAAAATGGGTGCTCTGTTTAAGCATGAATCTTCACTGCAGCCTCTGCACGTAGCATTGCAGAACAGTCCTACTCGTCGACAACCGCACGCTGAGCCACACCCCTTTTTACAACTACAAAATATCATTTGTAAAAGTTCTTCAAGCGCAGGTTGATTAGGGTTTTTGACTGGATGTAACATTCCTTCAATTTTAACCCAACCCCAATCAAGAGGGTTAATATTTTTGTTACCAAGCCATATCTGGACTTGTAAATATACTCTCTTTATATGCTCATTTAAAGCACCGACTGTTCACAATGTGCCAGCTGTTGCTTGGATGTAGCTCCGCTTCTCTTTCCTTATTCTTAAATGCTCCAATATTCGTGCTGCAAAATTTTAAAAAAAGCAGTTTGTTTTTCGACGATAACTCCTGTATTTTTTAAGCAAAAAACTTTTTTAAAAAAAACATTTTGTAGAAAAATGGAAGGGCTTTAACGTCATGTTTATTAAAAAAAATGTCAACCCTTATTTTTGAAAAGGGCTGAGTTCAAAGGGGTTGGGTGTGCCACAATTATTGCATGAATGCAAACTTTGAACCGCCATATCTCCTTCAATTTTTATGATAAAAAATATATAAAAAAAACGAGAATTTCCAGTAAAAAAATGCTACAATTAATATTTGAAACAAGTTTTTGTGCTATAAATATTTTTTGATTTATTTAAGAAAAATGCATTTTTTTTCAAAATTACAAGAATGTCGATTTTCATTTAAACAATAATTTTTTCTAAACTAAGCATTTCAAACCTGTCAAATCATATAGATTATACCAATTATACCTAAATAAAGTTAATTGCAAGTAGGGAGCTATTAATATCTATTAGGGTTGTAATGACGAGGGTTGATTTCTTGCATTTTAAAAAGAAAAAAATGGATAATCACTTTATTTTGGTCATAAGTCAGTCAATTCTTATGCAAAATACTTTTATTAGAGCTCATTTGAAAGGGTTTTTAATTTACTTTAAAAAATGTTTTATGTGTTTTCTCCAAAAATTTCACCATATTCGATATATTTGAGTTTGAAGGTTCTCAATTTCGGGGTTCTTCGAAAATGAGCATCCTTCAAAGAGCAATAACTCAGTCGCTATTAGGTCTACATAGATCTTTCAGGCACGAATCTCTTTGTTTTTTATAAGCTACAACTTTGTTCAAAATGATTTTTTTGGTAAAATTCAAATTTTTCAAGTTATTCATGAAAAACGGTTAAAAAAAGGGGTTGTTTTTAACGAAAAATGCACAGTTTCAATCGCTAATAAATCGGGAAGGATCAACTTTACAAAAAAACTTTATAGAACAAAAGTTGCTTAGAATTGGTCAATCTATCGACTTCCATGGTTAATTTGATTGAAAAAATTTTCATCCCCTAGATGGGGTGGTTTTCACCCCAAGGGCAAAAGCCCGGTTCGGCACAGGGTAGATTTTGAAGAAGAGGGTTAGTAGAGCTTAAATCCAAATTTTCAAGAAAATCGACCTTGATTCTCAAAATTCCACGGGAAAACGGCTGTTGACTGGACTATAATGCCACTTGGCATTTATATGTTCATACGCTCGAACAGAACACAAACATTGGAAACAACAACTCCTGTGCTAGTGAATTCACTGGGACAGGAGTGTTATTGTTTTCAAATGTGTCTGTTCTGTTCTGTATTGGATAGAGGAGCATTTTTTGGCCCTCTATCTAGAATAGAATAGACGCATTGCGAACAACAAAACTGCATAGGTAGTTCATGTGCTGGACTATAGAAAATGCTGACAGAAAAAAGAAAAGCTCATGAGTAGTTGCCTTTTTTGCCCTGAGGTGGCTTTAGATTTTGCAAGGTTATGTTGAATGTTTTGGTAGTTAGGACATTAGAAAAAGCCCTCATAATGTGTAGAAAGTTAAAAGAGATAATTTTCTGTTAGTTCTTTTTATATTTTCTATCGATTGTGGTAGTTTATACTCGTTATTTTCTCCTTTTATTTTCAACTGTTTTGTGCAACCTATAGCAATCTTAGCGAAAGCACCAGCTGTTTTTTTTTTGTGAAGCTCTCGCATTGAAGTCACCAGCTACTACCAGTTTGCCAGGAAGATCTCGAACAGCGTCTTATAATGCTTGTATCTTTCTACGAAATTCTTTTATTAGGCTATTCGGTGAAAAATAGCAGCTGACAAAGCTTGTATCACGGTTTACAATCCAAACACATCCACCACCCGAGCCTCGCCGATCTACCCGGACTTTCCGAGTGTCTGCAACCCACAAGACTGCATAGCCCGAAGTGTCTGAATACAATGTCTCTGGATTTCTTCTTCGATATGGTTCGCTGATCATTGCGATTGTAGCTCTGGATTCATGCATAATGGGGATAAATCCTAAGGAAACTATATCTGCAGGTAGCAGACTGCCAGACTGAGTCTGGAAATCCACCCGTGTTGGGCGTGCTCAGTACGGCAGGGGCTCGGATTCTGCAGGGCCCGATCTCATGTACGACTGCAATGAAGGACACTGGTTGCAGTGGAAGCTCACAAGTTACCATCGTGGAAGATTCCAGGGCCAGCAAGTTTTAAGACATGCTGATAGCATCCCCTCTGATCACAGGCTCCGGAAAGGCGAGCACAGCGTTAGTTGGAAGCCCAACTAAAAGAGAAAAAAGAGAAAGGACGCACTAAAGGAGACAACTTCGACTAGTGTAAATGAGGCGGCCGCAGGTAGTATAGAAAGTAAGAGTGCTCATTCCTCTGAACTCTGGAAACCCGTGGAGACTCTCAGTCGTAGGCAACGTAGGAAACTGCGCAAAAGTAGCAAGCTGCCAGCGAAGTTTGACAGGGAGACCAATGCAGTAATAAATGCAGGTGCTTCCCTGGAGACTGGATGTCAGGCAGCGAAACCACTGAGCCGACCTGGAGTAGCGAAAGAAAGGTTGGCTGGTCATGCTCAGGTTGCCAGTTCGGAGCAGAAATGTCCTGGCCCGATGACTGGGTGCAAAGCTACGCCGATTGGACATTGGGAACCAGGGAAAGCTCTCAGCTGTCAACAGAAGACGACTCTGTTCAAGAAGTTGATGAATCTCGGTGTAAATCGGGATTCAGCAACGACGCTGATAGGCAAGGAGAGGCCGGCAAATCTGTCAGCGGTGGCGCACAGAAGAAACGCAAGGTTGTGCCTGAAGGTATAAGATTTGTTCAGATCAACTTGCAGCATGCCAAGGCTTCGTCCTATCTTTTGAGCGAAAAATTGACAAAACTGCAAGCTTCTCCCTACATCGCACTTTTACAGGAACCGTGGGTTCGAGGCAGCAGGATCTACGGACTCAGTTCAACGACGGGGGCAATGATCTTTTATAATTAAAGATCAATACGGCCTAGGACTCGTGTTCTGGTTTCCAATCTGCTTGATACCACCATGCTCATACCAGTTTTCAAGCCGGAACCTGTCAGCGGTTATCGTACAGTACCGGGAAAATGGTAGGCTCAAACGCACGATAGTCGCTTCAGCTTACTTTCCCTTTGACTCCTAACTCCCAGCATACCAACTGGAGTAGCAATAAATGTAACCCCAGAGGATACAGACTCTTTGATTTTAAAGCTTCTGCGGTATGTAGAAATACACAACGTGCATTGGATCTGATTGACAGTTAATTTTGGGGGCACGGCCTAACAATGAGTCCCAGTAAGACGAAACTTGTTTTGTTTACCAGGAAAAGAAAACTGGAAGGACTATTGCTTCCAAATATGAAGGGTGTAACCATTCAACTTTCAGATGAAGTAAAATGTCTTGGAGTAATCTTGGACAAAAAACTTCTCTGGAAGGATCATGTGGAAGTCGAGCCTGCTCGTGCTTTAAACGCTTTCGGGCAGTGTAAGAGAGCTTTTGCCGCCACATGGGGTCTAAAGCCTCGTGTAGTGATGTGGATCTACATAGCAATCATAAAGCCGATGATCACGTACGCATCCGTAGTGTGGTGGACTATTGTAAACCTATTGTATGTTCGCAAAAAGTTAGTCACGCTGCAAAGGATTGTGTGCCTGCGTACCTGTACTCCTGGTGCGGCCCTTGATGCGCTTCTCAATCTTTCCCCTCTCGACATTCAAATTCAGAGTCTGTCGATGAGCTCTGCCCATAGATAGCTCGGCTAATGGGTAGGAGAAGACGATGTGGGACACTGCTCTATTAGGGATTCGATGCGTGAGATCTCCCCGATTCTCACTATGCCTTCGGACGCTCGAGTGCCCTTCCTCGACTTCGGGAGAAGGTACGAAGTAATCTTCTTGAGCAGAAGTGACGAGGGAATATTCCGAGATCTTCTTCACGGACGGCTCGAGGGCAGATTTTAGATCTGAAGCTGGTGTCTATCTTCAATCATTGAATGACAGGTGGGCTTCTTCTCTTGCAGAGCATGCTTCTGCTATTCAAACGGAAATATTCGCTATCTTGAGAGCTGCCTGTTGGGCAATTGAAGACAAATGGAGAGGAAAACGCATTGCTATTTGCAGTGGCAGTCAAGCTGCACTGATGGCGCTGCGTATACTACTGCTCAAGTGTGCAAAGCACGATTGTCCAAGTGTGGAAAGCACGATTGAACTCTGATTGAACAATAGGGTGCATCTGCTCTGGGTACCGGGACAATGTAGTGTTAAGGGAAATGAAATTGTTAACGCCATTGCGAAGCAAGGTTCGGGACTTCCACTGCGGGGCCCTGAACCCGCCTTGGGTGTGCCTATCGCATCTGCATGTGCCATTCTTCGAAACTGGGTAGTTGATGCTCACAAAAATAGATGAATGAATGCTGGTGTGGCCAGGCACACGAAGGTCTTCCTTTCAGAACCTAACCACGTGACTGCAGGATTCTTGCTCAATAAGAGCAGAAGAGTTTGCAGAGCCATGATAGACATTCTGACTGGACACAACTGCCTAGGAGGACATATCTCCCGAATAGGTGTTGTGCAGGATGACCTCTGTTCATCCTGCCTAGAAGAAGCCGACTCTGCGGAGCATTATTTCTGTGAATGCCCATCGTTTGTGCGTCTCAGCTATCAATGCTTTGGCTGGCATGTGGCACGTATGCAGAAGATTGCTCCTTTTTCCTTATCAGTGATCCTAGATTTATTTTTATTTTATTTTTATTTTATTAATTCACCAAACAAGGTACAAAATCTTATATAAAATAAACAAAATAAAATGGAAAAGTAAAGTCAAGTAAAAACTAAAAAAAAAACAAGTTAAATAAGTAACAAACAAATGAAAAAAGTAACAAAAAGATTAATAAATAACAATCAATAAATAAATACATTGACATATAAGCTATGGCTTAAGGTTTAGGGGTATGGATGGCATGCAAAAGAGAGGATTTGAAGGATGATTTGGAAATCGTAGGGGAATATAAGTGACTTATGCTGTTGAATATTCTGCAGCATCTATTTATAGGCTCATTTGCTGCATATGTCGTCGAATGTGAATATTCTTTTAGGAAACGATTGGACCTGGTGTTCCTCACAGGGATATTTATCGAAATTTTACTATTCAGGAATTCTACATTAATAGCGCCTCTAATGACGTCGAATGTGAAGCAGGCCGATATCATTATTCTTCTGGAGGCTAGTGTCGATAGGTTTAAATGACCCAGTCGAAACTCATAGATCAACTCATTTGATCAAGAAGTCCGGGAAACTAAGGTAGGCAGCGGGTAATGAGTACAATGGGTCTTTTAGCCTGAGTGGTTAGAGATGCCAATGCACCTCTCGCCCAACCCACACACACCCACACAGGAGGTTTGAAGACGAACATTTTTTAGAAAACCATATGCGTAGCATAACTGTTGATGCGCATCAATCGACCAACTTTTTTTATGACATGTGGTCCATCGGTAGTAGCTGCCACTGTATCTGTAGATAAGGATAGCTTAAATTCCCTTAGTCTATCTTTTAGTAATGAAATATACATTGTTGCTGGCGTTAAACAAATAATTCTGACTACAGTGCCGGCAAAAGTGATTTTTTTTTTCAAGAAATAATACATTTTTTCAAGTAGTAAAATAATAAAACAATCACAAGAAGCTTTTTATGTATGTATCTGAGATTGTCGCACCGCATTACATTCTCCTGAGTAATCAGTCGGGTATTTTTCGTATAACATATTGAATAATTAAAGAAAGTTGAATTCCAGGTAGGTAAAAAAAAGATAAGACACCAAGGAAAAACCATTCTCTGCTTATTCGGGTGTGAGCATTTGTCCTGCAAAGAAGACGAAAAGTGGTTATAGAGTTGGATTTCAATATTTGAAGGTGATTTTTTACTACTTTTATGTTTTGAACTCGTGACAATAGGAAGAGCAAAACAATTGACTTCCGATGAAACGAATATTATAAAAAAATTACACGGCGAAGGAAAGTCCATAATGGAAATCGCTCGAATTGTAAAGCGGAGCAGATGTGCGTTCCGTAACTTTATTTGGAGTCTGGAAAATTAGAGCAAGAAGAAGTCAAGAGAGCGCCCAAGAGCTGTGAGCGCTCTGTCCGAACCGAGAAGTATTCGATTAGCATCTAATTCTACGCTTATCGCACGACAAATCGCGGCAAAAGCGGGCGTTGAAACGAAGATCAGAAATATTCAAAACATTATCGCACGAGTAAAGCATCTCAAATGCCGTAAATTGCAGAGAAAACCACATCTTCTTGAACAGCACAAAACTCCAGACTGGCCTTTGCTGGAAGCCACTTGAAAATAAAAATGGCGTCGTGTTATTTTTACCAACGAAAATAAATTTAATCTCGACACACTCGACGGTTTCAGTTATTATTTCTACAACCTAAGGAAAGAAACGAGAGTTTTGAGCAAGAGACAGTATGGTAGCGGAAGTGTAATGGTTTGGGCTGCTATAAGATACAACGGACGGTCAAACATTCGGTGTTTAACTGGAAAAATAAGCAGCTTCCAAAATGTGGATATGCTTCGTGAGGAGTTTGACAATAATTTAGCAGAAATATCGGATCAGCCATTCATTTTTCAACAAGATAATGCTGCAATTCACAATGCAAACGTTGTTAAACAGTACTTTCAACAGCAACTAATTGATGATCTCGATTTCCCAGCAAGGTCACCAGAACTAAATATTTTGGCCGAATCGTTTACGCTGAATCGAAACAACTTCCAGAGACAAAAGAATTAGAAAAAGCTATTACCTATGCACGGGCCCAGACTTCGCGAAAATATATTCGAAAATTACCAAAAATAATGATAGAAATTATAAATAAAGGAAGCTCAATAAAATATTAAAATATTTGCATTTCATTAATTAAATATAATTCTAGAATGGCAAAAATGTAAGGTGTTATTTTTTTACCTATCCGTAATTCAACTTTCTTTAATTACTCAATATGTTATACGGAAAATCCCCGGCCAATTACTCAGGGGAATCTAATGCCGTGCGATAATCTCAGATATATACACAGTTTCTTGAGATTGTTCTACTATTTTACGATTTCTTGAAAAACATGGGGTGTCTTATCATTTTTACTGGCACTGTAGACAGATATTCCAGTCACAGCATTTATAATCTTTCCATTCGTGAACATTCACAATCATGAACTTTTTATTTTTTATAGATGTCGACTCCGGAAAAGATAGACTATGTTTTTGATTTTTAATTCTTTTAATTCGGTCGCTGTTTGATCTACAATTTTTTTTATAGTATTACATTACTAAAGATCGAATAGTCGTCTTTTTAAATCTCTTGTATTAGTTATCATTCGAGCTATTGATTTTGTGGAGTCCAGGTACCATATATTAGAAGAAAACAAAAGGCAAATTTGACTATAGGATGTGAAAGCAAGTTGAAATTTTGAATTTTCATTTATATAACACTGTCAGAGATAAGCTGGGTTAAAGTAAACTGTTTTAATATTTATAAGTGTTGCATGAGTGTCTAAACATTACAGTACACAGTAGAAGATATCAAGTGCTGGCCAACAGCTTAGCAAATATCGCTCGGCATGGGAATTGAATCCTCCGCATTTCAAAATTTAGTGTAATACTTGTGTAAATTCGGCTTAAACAATCAAGTGTAAATTTTTTTTTAAATAGCATGAAAATATATGCATATACACAAAATATATATATATATATATATATATATATATATATATATATATATATATATATATATACATATATAAATACATATATATATATATATATATATATATATATATATATATATATATATATATATATATATATATATATATATACACAGTAGAAGTATTCAAGAAAAAGGATTCGATTCGTCAGATCTAGCTCCTCTTACCAGCACATATATACAAAATATTAGCTAGCAATACAAAAAAACATATACAACCATCAAGGCTTTCACTCGCATAATGATTTATTGCAGCCTTCGTAACTACAGCCTTGTAAACCGGTGCTTTGTCCTGGTGAAACAGCACTCTGGATCGCAGTTTGCCGGGTCTATTATTCTTAATAGCCTTAGTTCCAATATATATATATATATATATATATATATATATATATATATATATATATATATATATATATATATATATATATATATATATATATATATATATATATATATATATACATATATATATATATATATATATATATATATATATATATATATATATACATATATATATATATATATATATATATATATATATATATATATATATATATATATATATATACATATATATATATATATATATATATATATATATATATATATATATATATATATATATATATATATATATATATATATATAGAGGAGCTAGATCTGACGAATAGGGTGGATATTCAAGCAGTTCGAATCCTTTTTCTTGAATTGCAGCCTTCGTAACTACAGCCTTGTAAACCGGTGCTTTGTCCTGGTGAAACAGCACTCTGGATCGCAGTTTGCCGGGTCTATTATTCTTAATAGCCTCCCGCAATCTTATTATTTAAGAAGAGCCTGATAGTAGTAAGAGCTTAATATAGTGGCTCTCTTTTCCAATTATTCCACCATAATAATTCCTTCAGAGTTCCAAAAACTGGTGCCATAGCTTTGATCGATCAGCTCGACACTTTGAATTCCTTCGACGTCGGTGAAGGGGGTCATTTCCAAGTAATCGATTGTTTGGTTTCAGGATCAAAATGGTGGATCCAGGTTCCATCCATGGCCACGAAATGTGACAAAAAATTCTTCTGATCTGCCCGGAACTTTTCGAGATTCACCCTCGAAATGTAGCCTCGTTTCTTCTTTTTTTTGGTCATCGGCTAATATTCTCGGCCCCCAACGCGCATATACCTTCTTCATATGTAACTCGTGGCAACGATTCTTCGAACTCTGCCATACGAGATCCTTGTGACCTTTTCAGCTTAAGCTTAAGTCGCTGTCTATGTCTTTGGTAGATATTTTTTCAAACACAGTTACTTAGTGAGAGCTCTAATTTCGTTTTTCTCCATTTTGGTGTTCTCTCTTCGACTATTCGTATTCATATGAATGTACCTCCCTTGAATCGTGGATTATTTATGTTTTTTGTTTTTTTGTGCTGACTTAGTGGGTATATGAGGTAGAAAGTTTTTTTTTAATTTTATGCGAAGTGGAAGTAGCCGATTAGCACTACTTTTGGATCGATTATCACTACGTTTGCGATGAAAAATCTTTTATTGCAAATCAATTATTTTTGAACCGCTGAAGTTGATGAGGGATTTTTTTATATATTGCTTGATGATTAAATATGAATTTTGTTACCTTCGTTTGAAAGATAAAGTTGGCATAAATATCCTAACAACATTTGATTTCGAGGGACACTTATTTAATAAGGTATCAATTAGCTTTGAGGAAAACGAAATCAGTTTAATACAAACCACATTCAAATATTTTATCACAGTACAGTGCAAATAGATTCAGCAACGGCTTCCATCAAACATTGCTATTTTCGGAAAATGTTCCTTGTTACAACCGAAATTGGCAACGTTGAATTGGCATCCAAATATTACGGATCTAGCTTTTTCTTTCCTATCATTATATGAAGACGTCGATGATACAGTGTCGATTGGAGAAATCTTCTCCGCTGGACATGGTGGAAACCTTATAGCTTACAGTCTTTTTGGATTAAAATATCGCCAGGTAAAAACTCTTTGGATGAAAAACGATTCAAACATATATAGAATTTAGTTTTAGGTTTGTTTCCGCTACCTTTTTCAAAAACATCAGTTGAGAGAGCTTTCTCAATAATAAAATATAATATAATATAAAATAAGAAACATATTTGATGTAGCAACGGCTAAACTCGACTATAAACTCGACTACCTGCTCCATAGCCGGTAGCTACGGTTTTGCTAACCAGTTAGCGTACGGTTTTGCTAATAGATGTCTGTTGTGTTGTTTTGCGTATTTGTTTGTTTGTTTAACATTATTAAGTGTGCTGTCTTCTCGTCTATTTTTTGTATACTTGTGTGTGTTTTTTTCAATTCGCCCTGTAAAACTTTCAGGCTTGGGTGTATAAAGTCGAGTTTTACCAAAATTGTTACTAAAATTCAATTCAAAAGTTATGCACAAAATGAAGAATGCAGAATAATGCATTTGAATTTTTTTCAGATATAATCTAAGTGATATAAGACCACAATGTGACGGTGTAAATCAAATAAAACGTCATACGTTGACTTTACTTAGTTTTTTTGCTTTATGGAGTTTTTTTCTAAAAAAAAGTTGCATATTTTTTTCCTCCTTCCTTCCACTCTCTTCGTCACTCTGGCAGCATGCACAGTACGCGTTTATCATTTTTTTCCTTCGGTAAGTTTCGGTAAACTCTGCCGATCGCAAGTCTAACTTGTGATATGCCGGTCCCAAGCCCGGAGAAAGGAGGAGGGTTTGAGGCAACGAGGTAACTCTATCCTCAGTAAAACTTGCATAGTTGCAGCCTGATGGCTGAATTACACCTAAGCGTCTCAGGTCATTAAGGAGGATTAGCCACGTTGTCAGACCTCCAACATAGTTGTGTGAACTTTGGCACGAGGCAAGTCTCCTGAAGCAACTATCACCGAGGCCCCCCATGGAAATGGTTGAGCGATGTGCCGACAACTCATCCTTGTAAAAACTTCCTCTGTCAAGAAACCTTGAACAAAAGCCTCGGATTGGACGGATCAACAACGACGACCACGCAAACGCACAACGGATTATTCTTTCGGAACCTGGAATGTACGCTCCCTGAACAAACCGGGGGCCGAAAAGGCCCTCCTTCATCAGGTCGAACAGTACAAACTGAGCAATTACTGCAGTCCAGGAAACAAATTGGTTAGGCTGCGAGATCAACGACAAGAAATCGCACACAATTTTTACAAGCGGCAAACCATCGCGCAAGGAGTTTGGAGTAGCATTCATAGTGAATAAGCAGCTTAAGTCGCGCGTTACCGACTTCAAACCCGTAAACGAAAGGCTGTGCGCGATTCGCATCAAGGCGCGATTTTTCAACCTCTGGCTCATCAATGTGCACGCTCCCACCGAAGTACAAGAAGACTCTGTAAAAGACTAGTTCTATACCTGCCTTGAAACTCTCTTCGACTCACTTCCATCAAATGATGTAAAAATGCTACTTGGAGATTTCAATGCAAAAGTAGGGAATGAAAGTTGGCATCGGGGGACCACTGGAGGACACAGCCTCCACGAAGAATGCAATGATAACGGCCATCGTCTAATTGACTTCGCTTGCAGCAGGAACCTTGTTGTAAGCTCAACTTGCTTTCCACATCGTCGCATTCACAAGCAGACCTGGAATTCTCCAGACGCACATACAGTCAACCAGATCGACGACGTCCTTATTAGCAAGAGATGGGCGTCAAGTATGATGGATGTTCGTTCGTACCGCGGAGCTAACTGTGACTCCGATCATTTCCTGGTGAAAACAGCATACCGGTGCACAATTTCCTCAGTGCACCAATCGAGATTCAGCCCTCCCAAAATCTTTGCGGTTGAGAATTTGCTGAACGATTATACGGCTCAGGCGTATACGACCGCGGTTGAAGAAAGAATCTCACCAATGCTGCGCGACTCCAGTAACATAGGTGTCCACGAGTTCTGGGAAGAGCTCAAAAATACAATCAAGAATGTGGCAGAAAACGTTGTGGGATACAAAGCCCGACGAGCGCGAAATGAATGGTTTGACGAAGAATGCAGAAACTCACTTGACGCAAAGAACGAGGCCTATAGACAATGGGTCCAACGTGCAACCAGAGCCAAAAAGGAAAAATATGACGAGCTACGGCGAATATCCAATAGAATAATTAGGCGTAAGAAACGGAAATACTTTGACGAGCATTTGCTGAACATTAATGTAAACCTAGTTAGTAAGAATACCAGACAAGCGTACAGACTAGTAAACATGATCAAAAATGGCTTCCAACCCAGGACTAGCCTCTGTAAAGACAAAGATGGAAGTATTATCGGCGACACCGAAAGTATCAGCAAACGATGGGCGTCCTACTTCCAAGAGCTTCTGAATCCGCCATCAAACATCCTAGCAGCAGAAGCTGAGCTCCATGACGATACCGCTGATCAACCCCCATCCACACAATCCCCGACAATAGAAGAAGTTGATCTCGCCTTGCGTTCACTGAAAAGGAACAAAGCGCCGGGCGCTGACGGGATACCAGCTGAACTACTCAAGTCTGGTGGGGCGGGTTTATTGAGTGCGCTACATCAACTACTGCAGCGAATTTGGGAGACTGAGGTGATCCCAGACGATTGGCGCAGAAGCATCATCTGTCCCATACATAAAAAGGGAGATAAACTGCGGTGTGAGAACTACAGAGGCATCTCCTTAGTCTGTACGGCCTACAAAATCCTGTCAAAAATCCTGGAGTATAGGATTAAACCGTTCGCGGAAGAAATCATTGGCGAGTATCAAGGCGGTTTCAGATCTGGTCGCTCCACAATCGACCAGCTCTTCACGGTCAAGCTAATTTTGCAAAAGTGCAGGGAATACGACGTCGACGTATACCAAATTTTTGTCGACTTTAAACAAGCATATGACAGCATCAACCGAGGCGCTCTATATAGCATCATGCTGCAATTTTGTATACCGGCCAAATTAGTGAGACTTATAAAGATGACGATGACCAACTCCGTCTCGCAAGTCCGGATCCAGAACAGATTGACGGATCCTTTTGAAACTCTGGGTGGCCTGAAGCGGGGCGATGGAATAGCGCCCACGCTCTTCAACCTGGTACTTGAGTTCGCTATTCGGGCAATGCACCTGAACACCAGCGGCACGCTACTTTTTAAGTCGACACAATTGGCAGCGTACGCGGATGACATTAACATCATGGCTAGAAAACTGACCGATGCAGAAGAACTTCTGCTTAGACTTGACACCGCAGCAAAGGAAGTTGGGCTACGAATCAACGAGGACAAAACGAAAGTTATGATGCAATCTAGGACAAGGACGCCAGCGCACACGACCATCAACGTAGGGGACCTTTGCATCAAATTCATGGACAACTTCGTTTACCTGGGTAGCAACCTATCGAGTGACGCCAACGAAACTGACGAAATCAAGCGACGCATACAACTAGCAAATAAGACCTTCTTCTCGGTCCTCCCCATTATGAAATCGAAATATGTGCACAGAAAGACTAAGCTCCGCGTTTATAAAACTATCATAAGACCTGTGCTGTGCTATGGCTGCGAAACATGGACCCTGACCCAAGCCTCCGAAAATATGATCGACACCTTCGAACCGAAAGTTATACGGCGGATTTTCGGGGCTATCCGCGACCGAGATGGATGGCGCATCCGGTACAACAATGAGTTGTACGAACTCTACGATGAGCTGGAAGTCTCCAAAATTGTGAAATTACAACGGTTACAGTGGGCGGGGCACGTGCAACGCATGAATGACGACCGCATGCCAAAACGTGTCATGAACGCACGACGAGTCCACGGAGCGAGGCCAAGAGCTCGTTGGGAGAGCTCAGTGTATACGGACGCCGAACAACTACTGGGGTTCCAAGATTGGAGGACGCGGTCACGTGACCGAGACAATTGGAGGAGCTCGATCCAGGCGGCCAAGGCCCGACGTCGGGCTGTTGTGCCACGTTGATGATGAGGAGCAGGAGAACTTTAAGGTACTTTCAAATCCAGTTGAAGGGCCTAGAGGAGCAATGGGTGCAGTTTGAGGCACGTCATTTGGAGCTACGACCATTTGAAACAAGCATGGCTTCGCATCCATACTTCGAGGAAGACTTCTATGGCCAAGTAGAAGCCATGTGCCAGGATTTAAGGCTAGAGATGGAAGAAGGTCTGCAGAAGGCTGAAGAAGGTCTGCAGAAGGCTGAAGAAGGTCTGCAGAAGGCTGAAGAAGGTCTTCTAAGATCGGAAGAGGGGGCATTGGTAGAAGGAGCATCGAAAACGTCTCAAGGTTCTTTCGAACGGCGCGAGGATATAGTTGCACGACAGATAAAAACACAAGCACTGTTGTATTCTTTCGAACGTGCAATACAAATTGCGGAGGATGGATCTGCAACACCAAAATCAAAAGCATATTATGCACAGCACCTTAGTACGCTGCATAGCTATTGGCAGGCTATAAGTACCAATCATCATGAGTTAGTGGCAGAGGATTTGGCGATGTCATATATGGAAGAAAGGTTCATCGAGCTGGGTGAGCGGTATCAGGCGCTGGCAATCAAGTTCATGGAATTATCTGAAAGCAGTAAAAGTGGACATCAAACTTTCAGGCCATCGTTACAGGAAACTTCAGTAAATTTACCAAAAATAACTATTCCGATTTTTTCAGGGGATTATTCTAAGTGGAAACAATTCTACGGTCTGTTTTCCCATTTGATTCACAACCAACCTATGGGAGACGCCCAGAAGATGTTTTACTTGAAGTCGAATTTAGCAGGAGAGCCGAGTGGACTGATACAACATCTACAAGTTTCCGAGGCAAACTACAGTACAACATGGGAGATACTGAAGGCAAGATACGACAACAGACGGCTGATAGTGTCAGCATTTTTGAATAGGATGTTTTCGATCGCCCCTACACTGAAACGGCTTCACGATAGTGTGAACGAAGCCATACTCGGAATAAACAGTCAAGAAGTAGATACTAGCAACTGGGATGCGTTGCTCCTACATCTAATCATGCAGAAGGTCGATCGGGAAACCCATCGTTTATTTGAGCAAAACTTGGAAACACCTTGGGAGATTCCGGCCATGAAAAGTTTTCTCAATTTCATTGAAGCTAGGTTCCAACTACTCGAAACTCTAGGTATTAAGAAGGAGAAGACTCATTTCCGGGAAAAAGAGATGAAGAGGAATTCTACGTTCTTGACAACTAAAAATTCCGAAAACTGCCAGTTTTGTGGGAAAGCACATCTCAACCTGCGCAATTGTGAAGCGTTCGTAAAGCTCCCGGTAGTTGAACGAGCTCGGGCCGCAAGAAAGCTTCAATGCTGTTTCAACTGCTTAAAACAAGGTCATAATCTCTCAGAATGTCAATCCAGAAGTTGCTTTAAATGCAACGGACGTCACCACACGCTCCTACACCGAGAAATTTTCATGACCAAACAATGCAACCAATCTCAGCCTCAGGATCCCAAACACTTTTCTCAACCAGAGAAAACACACGCAGTGCACTCTGCATGTTCCGATCTATCAGAGACTTCAACTTACGTGTTCCTTGGAACCGTCTAAATCGACATCCGCAATTCTAGAGGTGGACTGACAACCTGCAGAGCGATCTTAGACTCAGGTTCACAAATGAACTTGGTCTCCGAGCGCATCGTTAAACGATTGGGATTCCACTTGGATCTTAAAAAACAACAAATAAATGGTATCGGTCATGCACAGCTTCAAACACAAGGCCCGGTGAACCTTAACATCATGTCAAAGGTAAATAATTTCTCAGCAAGAATTGAAGCGTTTATACTTCCAGAAATTACGACCATACAACCGAGTCAACTGATCGATATAACATCATGGCCTATACCAAAGCACATTCAACTGGCAGATCCAGATTTTCATACGCCGAGGCGAGTGGATATGTTGCTAGGAGCAGACATAAACAGTGAGCTAATGCTGACTGGGCAAATAAAGCTCTCGGACAACCTTCCCACTTTGCAGAATTCAGTATGGGGCTGGTTCGTAATAGGTCGAGTGCAAAGAGCCAACAGCCTAGAAAAACTGTTTTGTGGCATAAGTACTATTTCAATACAAGACTAGTTAGAAACGTTTTGGAGTATAGAGGAGACCGAGTCTAAAGGCACATTCACAGAATTAGAGCGACTATCTGACTTACACTTTGAGGAAAATGCATATAGAAATCATCAGAGTAGGTTCGTTGTGAAGCTTCGATTTAAAAATACTCCTACGTTATTAGGCGACTCCAGAGGAATTGCCATCCGCAGGTTCTTTGCGTTAGAGAAGCGATTGCAAAAGGATCCCGAAATCATGACGCAGTATTGTGCATTTATGAAAGAACTCGAAGACTGTCACGGTCGTTTATTATTTAACGTAATTATATAAAAAAAACAATCTCCATCGTCCTCTAAAAGAGGGAACGATGGAGATTGAGTCATAACAACGATACACCAATCATCAAACACTACGTTTTGTGTTAGCTTTAGGATTAAATTAGACACAGTAGATAGTAAGACAACAACCACACGACTTGAACGAACATCGCACTGATGCGGCGACGCAAACGAAACAGCAACACAATCATCGTACATGCAACATCGTAGATATCAATAACCCGCAGTCTAAACGCACGAGCTAATTGTCTCGGTATAATTCAAGACTGACATCGGAACACATATACCCGACAGAGCAGCGAACCCGGACCTGGGCCAACAGTTGACCTAATTTCAACTGATTTGTGACAGCCGCCCCAGATAGTGACTATGTATGCGATCTACGAGCAGGCCTGACGGCGGTGGCGAAGATTATCAACATTTCGCTCACTGCAGGGTCACCAGTTTCAATGGATCCACAAACAAATCAACAACCCGCCACCATAATGGGAACGCGACAAGAACGACGATGTTTTCTTCTTCAGCGCACAAAGGGTAGCTACATATGGCACGAATTTCCCCAGGAAAATATGGAAGCACGACGCGAGCTTTCTCTTGGATTATTCCGGCACAAGAGAACTTCCCGCTGATAATCATGACAGACATAGATATACATATATATATATATATATATATATATATATATATATATATGTATATATATATATATATATATATATATATATATATATATATATATATATATATATATATATATATTGTAATGATATACCATCACGTGCATGAAATAAATCAAAGCAAAACAAACAAGTCAAAATAGAACACCATGTAGTTCATTCATATCGTCTACGTAATAGCAGACCACACGTATTATGTAGGTCAAGTACTATGCTATACACTTGTGCTCAACTAACCATATCAGGTTTCCGAGTAGCGACCGTGAATATCCATGCCATATGGTATATTCAAATGCAGTACAGAGTCATATTGCGATCGATAATAAATTATGTGTCACTATGGCACGCGATCCAAATATGTTATGTTTTGGTTACAGTGTGAATAAGCGCACATGGCAATAAATCTTGTACGTGTTGATAGAGTGGCGCTAGAAATGTTGGTCAAGTGTAGCGTGTGAAAGTTGAACACATGTGATTCATATAGATTATTGTGTCATGGGAAATTTATGTGTTATTGATTTATTTCAGGGCATGCTGAGTTTAGATCATAAAATAGGTTAAGTTATGTTTGTAATGTTTTGTAAAAATCGTATATAAGGAGTGGTAAGAATATTGTGAAAATAGATTCATTTGAGTAAGCGTGCAATACACTGTTTTATTCTATTGAGTCTCTGCTCTTGCGAGGTTATTCTTGCAAAGCATAATTCAAGCACGGCAAATGTCTAAGACTAGCTTTGACATGGTGCCATCAATAACTGCGGCCTCGCCGCTTTGGTAGGTAGAATAGTGGTACAATCCATTCTCCACAGTTGAGTTAGACTAACTTTTGCTCCACCACAGTAAGGACCCTACGTTGACTCAAACAAACGGAGAAATATCCCAAGGCCCAACAACGAACATATTTCCTGACGACCTCAGCATATTTCATGGCGATCCTTGCTTATTTCATGGCGATCCTGGTAAACGGAACTCTGGAATCTACTATGAAGATTCAGGCAGCTGCATAGAAGAAGAAGGACAGTTAGAACGGGAAGAATACGTCCCTGAGCCAGTGTCGACTACACCATCCTACTACAAGCCCACAGCAATAAATACACTTGGACCCAGACCTAGGAGGATTGAAGAATTCACCAAAAGGAAGGCTGAAAAAGATATCTTGGACACCATCCCCAAACCAAGACGGCCACGTGGAGGCAGAAAAACGAAGTTAAAACGCGAGCGAGCGGAACTACACAGATTAGTACGAATTTCTTTTGGGCAGCAGAAGGAGTACTTCCGGAAGAGACTACGGGAACTTAAAGAAGATGGGAAATAATTGCTCGACGGAGGAGGTAACGGTGATACAGGAGTATCAACAATCTTTAACAACAGCAGCAATTTTCTGTATAGTATTAGGAATATTCTATGTTTACAATAAAAAGAATAAGGAGTATGTAGCTAAGAGGTTAAATAGGAGTATAGATGTATAGCAATGATTAAAACAATATATATGTCTTGATACATGAATTTTAAAAACTTTTATTTATGAATGTACGGTTCTTTCTTACAAAATCCCAGTCTAACAATAATTATGTATGGACACTTTAGAAGGTTTAATCTTGGAAAACGAACAGGTTTTGAGAAATTTAAGAAAAAGTTCGAAGAATTTATATAGGTTTGAAACTTTAAAAGAAAAATTGAACGATTTACAGGCGCGTAAAGAAAAATTTAAGAAAACAATCAGCAATTTTAATGACGAAAGCTCTGAGGTTTTAGATATAAAACTAAAGTTCAAAGCGGTATCAGCGATATTGGAGGGAGAAATCTGGCTACAGCTGGTAAACAAGGATATTCTGCGGAAGACGTCCAACAAGAGTGCGACATCACCGAAGAATTAGAGACTAGTTTACAAGTACTAGAAGACAAAGCCAAGATGTCTGAGTTTAGTCTAGAGACTGCCATAAAAATAATTCCTACTTTCGAGGGAAAGTATAAGGAATTAGAATCCTTTTTGAAGATAGTAGAATTACTAAATTCCACATTAACCGCTTCAGGAAAAACCCAACTCATAGATTTCGTCACTAAAGTTAAGCTTACCGCGAATGTGAGATTATCTTTGATTAACACCTCAATCAGCACTTTTGAATCTTTAAAAAATGAATTATCTAGCAGGTTTAGAAACAATAAAACAGTACCACAGATTCATTCTATGCTCAGTAACATGTGTCAGAACAGATCATCTGTTACTACATATAAAGATAAAATTTTATCTTTGATAGATGAGCTCAATCAGTTACAGGTACAAGGGCTAGGTAATCAGGCTACAGAACCAGAAAAGAAAGTTATCGCGCAAATGAACGATACTTATGCACTCACTATTTTTAAAAGTGGACTTAACGACCAGCTGAAAAGCACAATATTTTCAGCTAGGCCCAAAACTTTTGCTGAGGCAGTATCATTAGCGCAAGAAATTGAGACATTAGAATCTCAAGCTACGAGTAGCGTCATGCATATCGGCAATTTTGCAAATAATAGAAATAACCGTGATCAAAGATACAGAAACAATGGCAATGATAGAAATAGCAATGGTTATAGGGATAGAGACAGTCGAAGAGATTTTAGGAATAAAAGATACGATAACCATAGAAATTTTAATAGAAAAACAAATAACAGATCAAATCATTATAGGGATAATAATGATAACAGAGATAATCACCGTAGGAATAACAGATATGCCAACAACCATAGTAATCACCGCAATAACAATAATAGAAGTCTACACGTAATTTCGGACCAGGGAAACGTCCTAGGTTCCGGAGAGGAAATGAGGAACCTCCCGGAATAAATAACACGAGTAAGGAATGTAAAATTTACAGAATAACAGATGGCTGCACGAATTACGTAAGAATTTATAATGATGGAGCGACTAGACAACTATCGTTCTTAATAGATACAGGTGCAGACGTATCAATTTGTAAAGTAGGTATATTTAAGGCGTTAGAACATAGAGTGAATAGCAAGGATAAAATTAAGTTAACTGGTATTACTAAGGAAGTAACTACGTCTTTAGGTACTTCGAAATTAAATTTATTGATTGGGAACAAAACGATAGCAGAACTATTTCACATTGTAGACGACAATTTTCCAATTAGTACAGACGGTATTATCGGTAGAGATTTATTAGTTAGTTTCATGAGTAAAATTGATTATGAAACATTCACCATTTCTTTTAGTGTGTCAGATGAGGAAATTGTATTACCCATGGATACAAAACGTCAGAACCATTCGGGAATTAATATATCCGCGAGAACTGAAGCAATAGTTCCGGTAAATGTAAGCATCGATGAGGATAGCATCGTGCTGAACGCAGAAATTGAGAAGGGTGTTTTCATCGGAAACACTATTATACCAGCCAAAGGCGTTCGACACGTAAAGGTTCTGAACACAACTGATGGAGATGTAGTCATAAACAACTTCAACATAGAGGTTGAACCACTAAAGAACTACAAGGTATATGCAGGAAAACAACAGAGAGGTGATCAGAAACGTTTCGAGAAACTGCTGGGAGTTATAGATAAAGATAATTTGGACAGAAGATCTATGGACAGCTTGCTTGAGATAATCGAAGAATATCAAGATGTTTTTTACTTGGAGGAAGAGAAGTTAACAACAAACAATTTCTACAGACAAAAGCTGCAGATGGCAGACGATAGTCCGGTCTACATTAAGAATTATAGGCTACCTCAAGCTCAAAACGAAGAAATATTACAACAAGTCAGAGACTTAGAAGACAATGATATTGTCGAACCGTCAGTAAGCCCATACAATTCACCACTTTTGGTTGTACCGAAGAGAACTTCAGATGGTAAAGCTAAGTGGAGACTTGTAGTGGATTTTCGTAGATTGAACGACAAAATCATCAATGATAAGTTTCCTTTGACTAGATTGGAAGACGTTCTAGATAGGCTCGGTAGAGCGAAGTATTTCTCAACTTTGGACATGACTAGTTCATTCCACCAAATCGAACTTGAGAAAGAATCTAGACCCGTCACCGCGTTTTCGACCAGTGATGGTCACTATCAATTCAAGAGACTACCATTTGGATTAAAGATTTCGTCCAACAGTTTCCAACGGATGTTGACGATAGCTTTGAGTGGTTTAAGTCATGAGGCATTCCTATATGTAGATGACATCATAGTTTTTGGATGCAGTGTCAAACACCACAATGATAATCTTCGCAAAGTGTTACAGCGAATGCGACAGTACAACTTGAAGTTGAACCCTGGGAAGTGTCACTTTTTGAAATCGGAAGTAGTGTATTTAGGGCATTTGATAACCAGTGAAGGTGTTAAAACAGACCCATCTAAGTTTGAGACGATCAGAAACTATCCGGTTCCGAAATGTGCAGATGAAGTACGCAGATTTGTTGCGTTTTGCAACTACTACAGGCGTTTTATTCCGAATTTTGCCGGAATTGCCAAAAGTTTGAACTCGCTATTGAAAAAGAACGTTACTTTTGAATGGACCGACGAATGTCAAAAAGCGTATGAAACACTTAAGAATAAATTAATTGAGCCACCAATTTTGCAGTATCCAAATTTCGAAAAACCATTCATTTTAACAACTGATGCATCTAATTACGCATTAGGCGCTGTATTATCGCAAGGTGAAATTGGACAGGATTTACCAATTTCGTATGCAAGCAAGTCGCTAGCAAAGCACGACATCAACAAACCAGTCATAGAAAAAGAACTTTTAGCCATACATTGGGGCATAAACTTTTTCAGACCCTATCTCTACGGAAGAAAGTTCGTAGTTGTCACAGACCATAGACCACTAGTATCTTTATTCACCCATGCAAATCCTTCATCAAAACTCACTAGAATTAGAGTTGACTTATCGGATTATGATTTCACGATTGTGTACAAGAAAGGCAGCATGAACACGAATGCTGATGCCTTGTCAAGAATTGAGTTGGATTCTGACTCTTTAAAAGCATTAATACCTCCAGTTATAGATGAAACAGCAACACGTAAACTATTAGCAATTACAAGGGGCATGGCAAATAAAACAGAGGATAAAAAGCAAGAAACCCGCAGCGAAAGCAACCATGTAAAAGTAGAACCTGATCAATTCTATTGTTGGGATTGCACTAGCTTGTCGGATATCACCGGTGTTATGAAGTTAAAATTTATCCTGCGCAATGATGAAAATAAAAGTATTGATATCGTACGTACGAAAGATATTGTAAAAGTATATTGTAGCGATATATCTAACGTGAAACCAGTTTCCGTTAATGCAAAGCTAACAATAAATAGGGGTACCCGCAGACACAAAAGTAATGAGAATAATAGTGATAATCCACATTCAGAATACGTTTTGATTATGGAGAAACTATTAGATTTTGCTAGACGTAACAAAATCCAAGAACTCTCGTTATCATGTGATGATGTTATATTGAAGTCTATAGACAAGGAAGAATGTAAGAAAGTATTTAACCTGTTGCAACGAAAAGGTAAAGATAATGCGCATATGAAGCTAAGAATAAAGATATACAAGCCGCCCGCTAAGATAACAAATAAAGATGAACAGGTGAAATTAATAGAAGAATATCACAATTCACCGCACGGAGGACATTTAGGGATTCGCAAAACTTTGTTAAAGCTAAAACAAAGATATTGCTGGAAGAACATGAACAGTATGGTTAAATCCCACATAAAGAATTGCACACCTTGTCAAATAAACAAACAGGTGAGACACACAAAAGAAGAAATGATGAAAACCGACACACCAACAACGAGTTTTGAAACAATACAAATAGATACCGTAGGTCCACTAAGAATATCTAATAACTATAGATACATATTAACCTTACAATGTGAACTGACTAAATTTGTAGTAGCGTTCCCAATAGAAAATAAAGAAGCACAAACCATAGCTGTAGGAATAGTTAATGAATTTATATTAAAGTATGGACATTTCAAAGTACTCAAGTCTGATTTAGGCACTGAATTTACAAATAAGCTTATGAGCAACATCTGTGATTTGCTAAAAATAAAACAAATATTTTCAACACCATATCACCACCAAACTTTAGGAGTAGTAGAAAGGAATCATCGGGTACTAAACGAATATATGTATTCGTTTGCTGATGACCAACAATGGGACAAATGGGTTCCATATTACACATTTGCATACAATACAACCCCAAATGTAGATACAAACTACACTCCATTTGAATTGGTTTTCGGTAAACTTCCATATTTACCAAATGACATAGTTGATAATCAAGATGTAATTTACGATTTAGATGATTATGCCAACGAGTTAAAGGCAAGATTGAGGATGTCGATCAATAGAGCACGAAGTTTGATTGAAAAAGTTAAAATCAAAAGAACAGTGAACCAAACAAATATACATTCTTTGAATCCTAAAATAGGAGATTTCGTACTTTTGAAAAATGAAAATAGAAAGAAACATCAACCGCCATATAAAGGTCCATATAGAGTATTGGACATGGATCACTGTAATGTCACTTTAGACATAGCAGGAAACCGTAAATTAGTACATAAAAACAGATTAAAACCTTACCACACATGTAACATAAACGACAATGTAGTTAAATAAAAAAAAATATATATATATACGAACCTACATATAAAAATTTTGTAATAAAAACGTTCAGAATGATACGCATTATGTTAAGTTAAACTAGGTAAGCATTATTGTAAAAAAAAAAAAAAAATATTGAACCATAAAAAAAATATTAAACCTACAAATAGAGAAATTTTGTTATATTTTAAAGTACATTAAGAATGATAAACTTTGTTGTGACTAAAGATAAGAGAATATTATTATAAAAACCCCTTCTGGGACTATTGAACCTAATGTTTGTGATTAGTCTTCATTTTTTTTTGTTGCAAATGAACCCTAATCAAAAAAAGGGTAAAAGTGTAATGATATACCATCACGTGCATGAAATAAATCAAAGCAAAACAAACAAGTCAAAATAGAACACCATGTAGTTCATTCATATCGTCTACGTAATAGCAGACCACACGTATTATGTAGGTCAAGTACTATGCTATACACTTGTGCTCAACTAACCATATCAGGTTTCCGAGTAGCGACCGTGAATATCCATGCCATATGGTATATTCAAATGCAGTACAGAGTCATATTGCGATCGATAATAAATTATGTGTCACTATCGCACGCGATCCAAATATGTTATGTTTTGGTTACAGTGTGAATAAGCGCACATGGCAATAAATCTTGTACGTGTTGATAGAGTGGCGCTAGAAATGTTGGTCAAGTGTAGCGTGTGAAAGTTGAACACATGTGATTCATATAGATTATTGTGTCATGGGAAATTTATGTGTTATTGATTTATTTCAGGGCATGCTGAGTTTAGATCATAAAATAGGTTAAGTTATGTTTGTAATGTTTTGTAAAAATCGTATATAAGGAGTGGTAAGAATATTGTGAAAATAGATTCATTTGAGTAAGCGTGCAATACACTGTTTTATTCTATTGAGTCTCTGCTCATGCGAGGTTATTCTTGCAAAGCATAATTCAAGCACGGCAAATGTCTAAGACTAGCTTTGACATGGTGCCATCAATAACTGCGGCCTCGCCGCTTTGGTAGGTAGAATAGTGGTACAATCCATTCTCCACAGTTGAGTTAGACTAACTTTTACTCCACCACAGTAAGGACCCTACGTTGACTCAAACAAACGGAGAAATATCCCAAG
This sequence comes from Nemotelus pantherinus, assembly GCA_963978885.1. NCBI lineage: Eukaryota > Metazoa > Arthropoda > Insecta > Diptera > Stratiomyidae > Nemotelus > Nemotelus pantherinus. The sequence continues at coordinate 65,810,931 of OZ022265.1, read as the reverse complement.
GCCCAACAACGAACATATTTCCTGACGACCTCAGCATATTTCAATATATATAATATATATATATATATATATATATATATATATATATATATATATATATATATATATATAATATATATATATATATATAATATATATATATATATATATATATATATATATATAATATATATATATATATATATATATATAATATATATATATATATATATATATATATATATATATAATATATATATATATATATATATATATATATATAATATATATATATATATTATATATATATATATATATATATATATATAATATATATATATATATATAATATATATATATATATTATATATATATATATATATATATATATATATATAATATATATATATATATATATATATAATATATATATATATATATATATATATATATATGTATATAGATATATATATATATATATATATATATATATATATATATATATGTATATAGATATATATATATAAATATATATATATATATATATATATATATATATATATATATATATATATATATATAGATATATATATATATATATATATATATATATATATATATATATGTATATAGATATATATATATATATATATATATATATATATATATATATATATATATATATATATATTTATATATATATATGTATATAGATATATATATATATATATATATATATATATATATATGTATATAGATATATATATATATATATATATATATATATATATATATATATATATATATATATATATATATAATAACCAAATTATGTTTTATGCTTGCCGATGATAAAAAATTGGAAATTATGAACCCCGACTAAAGCTATACACACATTTCAGGGCTGTGCGGGCAACTCTGTAGCTACAGCAGGCACGTGGAAAAAATCCTTCAAATAATCGACCCTTCTAAAAAAAATTTCTCTTTGATAAAAAATCAAATTAGTGATAAATTTTAACCTTTGGCCTTTAATTTCCGATTCAGCCAACACATTTTATCGAAATTCACACAGTAAAGCCTTACTTTAAACCACATTTTTTAGAAACTTGGTTGAAAAATTAGGAAAGAGCTGCCGGCAATGATAATTTTTGTGACCTAAATTCATGTAGTAACTGGACCTCATTGTAAGCCAAATTTCGTAGGAAAATCATGAAAGGGCTGGCAGCTATGGTAATTTTTGTAGTTTTCTGGCATTTGTTTACTAAGCTACTTTGTCATTAATTTTGCAAATATGAACGATCCTGCAATGACAATTAACAACAAATATTGAGGTTTCGAATATTTGGAAAAAAATCGCTGGTGGTAATCCTAAAATTCTTTTCATCCTTACAACTTCCAGCGCAGTTATTCAATCAAACCGAAATTCACAGGGTGCGTTTAACCTAGCGTGAAGTAGATTTGATATATTTTTAGTTATGCTGCTAACACAGGGTTGTCAGCACCAGTCATTTTAGTTAATATTGTACCAACAGACACTTCCATTATCCTTCCATTATTTGCCTGATATCTGCTACTTTATTTCTCTCAATAAAATTTCGGAGTTCTCCAGTGAATTTGTTTTTTTATTATTACGCCCCCACTTCGCACTGGCTTATTACATTCGACTGGAGTTTTTAATGCAGCAGGTTTTATTTTCATTTCAAACCCTGGATACTTCTTCCAGAATCCTGCTCTTTCTTTGGCATTTGGGGCATTTATCCACTTTGGTGGCTGATTTTGATAGTTGCAGTCTGGCGACCAAGATCATATGTTGCACAGCCAAGTAGAGTGATTTGAACGTCAATTTTAAGAGTATTAATGCTAATATAAAGAATTACACATTTGTGAGCCTGCTCATCTAGAATAATTTTCACGTTGGAAAATGGAATGTTACTGCCATATAAATGGCAGTCGGACCCAGATGTGCTGCTATCGTTCATCATTTACTCGAGTACAAAAACTTACAAAACCAATTAGTTTCGAAAACATTTACTTTTCAGCGACTCTTTTTTAAACCACGATGCTGACATGCTGGAAGAGGAGAGTGGGTATTATGTTTCGAAAGTTTTCATTGAATAAATTGGTATTGCTTGATTATCGATGAATTATTGATTTTCGTTTGATTAATGACAAAGTCGATTTTTGGTGATTTTTATTTGATAATTGATTTATTTGAATTTATTTGTATTTATAATCTTTTAGTCAGTAGCGGCTCGTCATCGACGGCAAGAGCCCTAACCAAACATCAGTCTGCGAACATAAGCAAATGTCAAAACCGACCGGTTTTAGAGCAAAAATGCTACTTTTTTACATTTGCAACACGAGTGAACATTAGTGCCCATACAGCGCATAAGTGAACATACGTCAAGTCGTATCTCATCACTTTACATACGGACATCTCTAGCAATAATTGAGCAAAAGGTTGCTTAATGAGCATGCCACTTTTCTGGCTGTTCGGAAAGTTATGTTTGGGTGCAACATATGCTTTGCGTGGTTTACCTCGGCATATATGCATCGCCGCGTACGCAGAATCTTCACTGGTTGGACCTAAGGTCGGCAGTGACGACCCAAGACTTCTGTCCATTGCATGCAGAGTGAAATCGTTAATATTATAAAATATCCTGTGATTGTAAAATCACTATTTTAAAAAATATTTTTATATTTATATTTTACTTTTCAATTTTTTTTATATTTACACACATTGCGCCTGTTTGCGTAAAGATAATTTTGATTTTAAAAATTGATTTTTTTGTTGTTTCAGAAAAAATTTGGTTGGTCTTAGATATATATTTTTGTAATAAATATATGTATTTTCAAACTTATATCTTTTAATATTACAACTTTGGGTTGATTTTAATAGAAAAAGTATTTATTAAAAGAGTAGCAATTTACGATGATGCTATTGATTACATATTTCACCGCATCGATCTGATTTGTACTTTCTTAACGAAAATATTAAATTCGTGCACTCAAGTATTGTTTTAATGTTTTTAAACTTCATTTGTCAGCTTTGCTTTAAAGGTCGGTGAACATGTAGACACCGTCAATGAACCAATCTTTAAAAATATGTTTTGTGTGTCGCGACTTTGTTGTAGGTTTTTAGTATACTCGAGAGATTATTGTTGAGTATGCTAGCATACTCTAGTGCTATCGTATTATTGTTTTAATAACTGCAGACCCATTCGAAAGTAGCACGAGTCGCCACTGCTTTTAGTATATATCAAGGTAATATTTTTGTTGATGAACACATGTCACACTATTAATAATCAACCTGAGTGACCATAGGGATAAAGCATCCTATCCCACAGTTTTCCCCTTCCCTTTTAAATTAGTGTATTGCTTTTGTGTAGGAGGTCGAGTCAGTACTGAAATTCACACCAGGCTGAGCAAGCGAGACATGACCTCGAACAGAATATTGAAATGATGACGAATCGATCAAGTCGTGTTCCGCAACACAACCCTTCGTATTTTCGAGCATCAAAGCACACACTAATTGCTCTAGGAGAATTGTGACCACAGGCATATTCGAGTGCTTAATCTTTTTCAATTCAAGAAGGGCCGGAATATTATATGAACATAAAATCACATATTTGATGCTAAAGAGCATAAAATCACATATTTGATACTTATGGCAGAAATTTTCAATGTGGCAAAAGAAGCTTGTAGATGACAATACACCTCGATTGAAAACGATTTAACTGCAGAAATTTAATGCTACACAACAATTACGATTAAACACATAGTGGCTGTTTTTGGTGCTGCAACTATAAGTCTCATAGACCCGCGGCTAGACTAAAAAAAACGGAAATAATGTTACCTATTTACTTGGTAAATCATAACTGTTACCTATTGGTTATATTGAAGTATAAACTATAGGAATCTTTCAGCAATAACTCCAGAAAATGAGTCAAAATTCCTTGGTCTTCTGATCACGTAAATCACGATTATAAATCAGATCTCTAGTTCGCCTAGCTCTGAATAATAACCTGAGCTAGATCAATGTCCACAACTAAGTCGGGTTCCTGACCATTACAAACTCGTAGCAAGGACTAGTATGCATTATGTTCTAATCAGCATCGTCTGCTCCGAAAGGATAGCTTTGTTTTACTTTATCGTTATTTATTTTTCAATGCTATTAAAATGTTTAGTTCTAAGAAAGAATTCAGTGCTTTTTTAATGACAATGAGAATCTTTGGTTAAAGTAAGCTTTGCTATGCGAAAATATAGGTCTGTTCCCGTACTACGATTAATTGCAAATAATTGCAATTAATCGTAGTACGGGAACAGACCTTATAACATTAGCCCTAACTAAAGATGAGTCTGCGGCCGTAATCGTCTGTCAAAACCGACCGGTTTTAGAGCAAAAAAGGCACTTTTTGACGTACGCAAACATGAGTGAATTTAAGTGCCCATACAACGCATAAGCGAACGTATGTCAAGTCGTATCTCACTACCACTTTACGTACGGACAGCTCATAGTAAAAATTGAGCAAAAGGTTGCTTAAAGAGCATGCCACTTTTCTGGCTGTTCGGTAAGTTATGTTTGGGTGCAACATATGCTTTGCGTGGTTTACCTCGGCGCATACGTCAACGTACGGACGCAGGCTCATCACTAGTTGGACCTTATACTGTCGAATGGCAGTATCGTGGAAAATTACAAATGTCCGGACAAACCGGGCTTTGAGTTACATATTTACACGCCGGCTATTAATAGTGGTTGACCTAATGATAATAGAACCTAGTCTGAGCAATTTAAAATACTTTTACGATTTTAAATTTACCTATTTTGAGTTTCTATTGAAGCGCCTTGATATGCCCGCTTTAAGCTTCGAATGTCAGCTTCTAGCGACTAAATAGAAATAGAAGTGCTTAACTCATTCCACTGGGAACTACGTACTAGCATATCTTTGTAATTTTTCCTATATTGATGCTTATTTACCTTTTTGAAGTTTATCTCTTACCTCCAGCGGCAGTGTTTGAAGGAAATCAGTCATTTTAAAAGTGTATCAAAATAACAGCGAAATAAAACGACCTGTGCTCAGTGATGGGCATCGAGACGAATAAATGTGTAGCAGATTTTGTTCAAAAAAGTAGCAGATTCAGAAAAAAAGTAGTGGAAATTAGACCTATATATATAGTGTATGAAAAAAGCCGAGAACAACCACTTTTGCAAGACGAACAGCGAAAACGGTGATCAGCATTTTTACAGTAGTTGAAATATGCTTGGCGTTTTCTTATCGTAGATGTGCTTCAGTTAATGCTTAATGGTTCATCGAAGTTGCATCAATGCTATCTTCACTAAAAAGTAGTTCCTCGGGAAAAGTAGTAGATATCATTTGCTACGTAGTAGAGTAGTAGATTCAGAAAAAAGCAGAAAAAAGTAGCAGATCTACTACAAATGTAGTAAATGCCCATCACTGCCTGTGCTTCGCCTTCGCCGCAGCGTAATTCAGGAAATACATATTGGCCCAAGCAAGGCCAACAGAGACTGTGGCCACTATGGGTACACCCCATTGGTGTGAAATGGCCATGATTGGTCCATGTTGGCCTTCCTTCCGATCTGGGGCACAGCGTAATATGCCGTTCACACTACACTTCTAAATCAGGTAGATTTAGAATCTGTCAAGTTAATCACGTAAGCGTTCACACTACCCGACGTGATTTAGAATGAGGAGATTTAGAGAGAGAAATGTCATTCGAATTTATGTGTACAATTTTTTTGCGTGAAATTTGTTGCAAATGGTGTAGGAATATGCAAGAACATTTTCTTTTCACTTTGTACAACTCACATTTTCCTTTTTTGTTCAATTTTTGCTATTTTAGAACGAAATTCGAATGACATTTCATTCAAATCTACTCTGCCTCTCACGGATGGAATTCAGAATTCAGCAAAAAATGTATGGGTAATCAGGTAGATTTAAGTTGATTTAGCTCTAAAGCGATCAGCTGATCGAAATCGCCTGATTTAGAGTGTAGTGTGAACGGCATATAAGAAGTTAGTTCCTAACCAGCGTGCGGACTCCGTATTTGTATATGGTCCAAAAATCCAGTCAACTGGCCTGAGATTGTATTGTTGATCAGCCTGGAAAAGTGGAAGAAATCGCATGGAACAGAAAGAGGCGCAAGATAAGATTCGACAACTACATACTCAGGCTAGATTTTTCGTTGCTCACATACAGCTCACTCTCGCAAAAAATACCAGCCCATTCTCAGGTTGCTTTGACAGATAATGCATTGCGTAAATGGAGGCGCATTTTCAAGGTCAAAGTGTTTTTTCTGGAAAAGGGAAGGAGTTCACCAATGCCTCCTAGAAGTACGGGCCGTCAGGCTACGTAATCGTTTTAGCGCAACTCAAGCTCGATTTTTCGTTGCTCACATCAATGCCTCCTAGAAGTACGGGCCGTAATCATGGCCTTCATATAAAAGGCCTATCGCGACTTGCAATCTGACAGGTATTAAGCTACTTTTTAAAATGGTCTAGTCTTCTCGTTATTAAGATTTATTGGGAATTGCACAATGACAATTGTTTGAAATGTCTCTGACAATTAGTAATGTGAATGATGCTCCTCGGTTGAATCAGGGAATAGAGTCTATTTTCCTATCATCCGGAGACTGGTTTCGAAGTTTTTGTCGCGTAAATGATATTTCGGATAAGTGTCGTGAAAGTGATGTGTTTATTGTGCTGTATACGCGAGAACTTTGCAATTTGGAATACCTGCCACCTACTCTCGGCAATGTGAAATGTAAAAAATTGCCGTTTGTGGTTGGTAGGTTTTATTCCACTTTAAAAATCATCAAATTTTGATAATCTGCAAATTCTTCTATACAAACGATATTTCGGATAAGTGTCCCGATGAATTGATGTCTGATATTATAGACGGGTAAACTGGACTTGATGCCCCACACTCGGGAAATCCCACCACCAGAGGGCGAAAAGGTGGTAGAAGGGCTGAAAAAATGAAGAAAAACAGACAAAATTATACAAAAAAAAAGAAAAAAGAAAATAAAACAATTAAGAAAAAGAAAAGAAAGAAAAGAAGCCCCAAAAGCAAACGCACAACCACGAAAACACAAACATATTAGCCCGACATCTATCGGCGAAATTCATGTAACAGCTGTGTGGGGCATCATGCCTGAATTACAGTCGACGCAGCGAGGCGCAGCCATCAGTGACCAAGCGCAGCCAACGAAATCGCCTGGTTACACTGCAACGCGATTAAGTGAGAGTCAAGTAGAAGAATTGTCAGTTATTGTTTGAATTCGAAGTGTGTGGTGTGAATTTTTAGTGCAATTGCGAGCAGTTATGGAAGAGTTCGCTATAATAGTAATTATGTTAGGATTGGTATTGTGCTGCCATTATATAAATGCAATGAAAAAGCGTGTGCTATACAAAGTGGGCTATACAAAGTGAAGGTGCTATACAAAGACAGAATAGAATAAAATGATCTTTATTTTGTTAGAATAAGTTTATTTATGGAATTAGTGTTTAATGTAGGCTTATTACTAATATAAAATAATTGACATTACTTTTAATTAATTGATTATTACTAATATCTCATTGAAGTGTATTAAACAGCGTATTCTGAAAAATAAATAAGAAAATGTTTGTTTATTTCTGTACAATAATTGCTTTATACGAAATTTAGTCCCAACGAAACACATTTGGTACACACGACAAATAACTCACCTTCTATTAGCGCTTCGTCTACCTCTGCCTGCTGCAGCTCTGTCAGTATTTTTAAGATGTTCCGTCCACCCCTAAGCCTACTATGTGGCTTCAGAGTGGACATAATCGCGAGTACTCCACGCATAAATTGCTCATCGCTGCTTTCAAAAGTATTCTCGCTGCCTGAAGTACGATTGCGGCTTTGAATAGACTCCGTGAAACACTTCATCGTACTCGCAATCGTACTCTCGAGTGGACTTTCTCGAGGTTTAAATATGTAAGCCCTCGTTATAAATATGTAAGTACATTTGACTAGATCTGGCTTGTAGGAGAAAAAAACTGGTCTTTAACCATAATTAAATTAAAAGTAATCCAACGACAACCCTCGTACGGGTCTAGGAGATGAAGCTGGTGAGGAGCTTCTTTACAATTTTTTCAATCAATGTGAAAACGAGTGTGGAATTCGACGACTCACTTTACCCCTGATTTTTAACCACGTACCTAATCAGAGCTAGGTGAACTCAAAGCTTGGTTCGCGGGCCTTGGTCCGAACTTGGATTCGAATCAGGGATCCCACATGCAAGAAGTCAGTAATCTACCAACTAGACTACTCAAGTATTTTAAATTACTATAATCAATTTGCTATTAATTATCTTTCAAATTTGCTATTAACTATCTTTTTATTTTACTTTTAACTATCTAAGCTATTACCAATAAAAATGGTTTTCGAATTCCTCAAACAATTAATAACATAAAATCAACTCTATTTACATTTTCGCATACATTTCAAATCCCGCGCGTTTCTCAAGTAATTACAGCTGATTGCAACTCTCGCTGCGACAAAAGTTGAATCCATTTCGACCTGAGCTGCGCCTGGCTGCGCATAGCCACAGCACAGCGTAAAGAGTTAGTTCCTAACCAGCGTGCGGACTCCGTATATGTATACGGTCCAAAAATCCAGTGATCTAGCCCGAGATTGTATTGTTGGTCTGCCTGGAAAGTTGGAAGAAATCGTATGGAACAGAAAGAAATGCAATATACGATTCGACAACTACATACTCAGGCTAGATTTTTCGCTGCTCACAAATGGCTCACTCTCGCAAAAAATACTAGCTTACTCTCAGGTTGCTTTGACAGATAATGCATTGCGTAAATGGAGGCGCAATTTCAAGGTCAAAGTGTTTTTTCTGGAAAAGGGAAGGAGTTCACCCACTTATCATTCTATACACTTTGGCCACAGCGTAATGAGTAGTTCCTAACCAGCGTACCGACTCCGTATATGTATGCGGTCCAAAATTCCAGTGATCTAACCTGAGATTGTATTGTTGGTCAGCCTGGAAAGTTGGAAGAAATCGCATGGAACAGAAAGAAATGCAATATACGATTCGACAACTACATACTCAGGCTAGATTTTTCGCTGCTCACAAATGGCTCACTCTCGCAAAAAATACTAGCACACTCTCAGGTTGCTTTGACAGATAATGCATTGCGTAAATGGAGGCGCAATTTCAAGGTCAAAGTGTTTTTTCTGGAAAAGGGAAGGAGTTCACCCACTTATCATTCTATACACTTTGGCCACAGCGTAATGAGTAGTTCCTAACCAGCGTACCGACTCCGTATATGTATGCGGTCCAAAATTCCAGTGATCTAACCTGAGATTGTATTGTTGGTCAGCCTGGAAAGTTGGAAGAAATCGCATGGAACAGAAAGAGATGCAATATACAATTCGGCAACTACATGCTCAAGCTAGATTTTTCGCTGCTCACATACGGCCCACTCTCGCAAAATATACCAACATAATCTCAGGTTGCTTTGACAGATAATGCATTGCGTAAATGGAGGCGCAATTTCAAGGTCAAAGTGTTTTTTTGGGAAAGTGGAATAAGTTGGTACGCTGGTTGTTATTACGCTGTGGCATAGCTGCGACTTGGTGTGCTCGCTGCTATGGAAAACCCATATAGTCAACTCAACTGACAGCTTGGCTGCGCCTGGCTGCGGTAGACGACGTCGCAGTGTGCTTCAGCGGTCAATGCTTCCTAGAAGTACAGGCCGTCCGGCTACGTAATCGTTGTCGCTGTGACGTCATGACGATAGGCCATTTTGACATTTCCACGAGGTAGTGCCGACATACACGGAGATTTCACTTGCAGTTTTGCAGCTAAAATATGAATAAAACGTTAGTTTTTTGTGCGTGGATGCGTTGTAGTGTTAATAGGTCTGTTCCCGTACTTTCAGTCACTGAATTTTCCTGAATTTTACTGAATCATGTGGTGGGAGAATTCATGAAAAGTAGGGGAACGCTCTCATTGCATTTCCTGAAAATCGAGAAACAAAAGTGTCAGTTTTCGGTTTGTGGGAGAACAATAGTGATTCAGGAAGTAGGAGAGAGGAAAATTCAGTAAATTCAGTTACTGAAAGTACGGGAACAGACCTAATGCCTCCTAGAAGTACGGGCCGTCATGCTACGGAATCGTTGTCGCTGCGACGTCATCACGATAGGCAATTTTTACATTTCCACGAGGTAGTGCCGACACACACGGAGATTTCACTTGCGGTTTTTAAGCTAAAAGATGATTAAAACGTTAGTTTTTTGTGCGTGGACGCGTTGTAGTAATAATATCTAGTCATAACTAGCATTTTGTGTCAATCAATTGTATCGAAAGTGAATCGACACAAAACACCACATAACCTAAGAACAACTGATAGACATTTCGTGGCGAATTTTTCCAATTATACCACGCGCACCGCATTAATTTGTGTTTTAGCTGTTCACTAGCACTGTTCCGCGGATATCACTTTGTTTTCACTTCAATCAGTTTAACAGAACCTGTACAATAAGCATTTTTCCACGGACGTCCCATAAGACTACGTGTGTTTTTCGCGACATTGTTCCCGCAAACTCTCACGTCATCATTCTGCAGTACGGCCCGTACTTCTAGGAGATTGCTCAGACTCTACTGTATTTTACTGAAAGAGGGGAAATTTTCAGTTTTCAGTAAAACGGAGTACGGGAACAGCTTCATTGCAATTAATTGCGATTAATCGCAATTAATCGTAGTACGGGAACAGACCTAATAGGTCTGTTCCCGTACTTTCAGTAACTGAATTTTACTGAATTTTCCTGAATCATGTGGTGGGGAATTTCATGAAAAGTACGGGAACGCTCTCATTGTATTTCCTGAAAATTCACAATCGAAAGTGTCAGTTTCCGGTTTTTGGGAGAACAATACTGATTATAAAGTCATCCTTAGCGGTAATAAATTATCGCCACAAAAATATTCGACCTTCATAGCAACATTACGCCAAAAATATGTTGCTTGCCGCGCACATTTGAAAATATTTACTCCGTTTGACACTTTACAGTATTTTTCAGTAGCTCCGGGCCTACTGAAATTACTGAAGGAGGGGAAATTTTCAGTTTTCAGTAAAACGGAGTACGGGAACAGCTTCATTGCAATTAATCGCGATTAATCGCAATTAATCGTGGTACGGGAACAAACCTAATATTAGGTCTGTTCCAGGACTTTCAGTCACTGAATTTTCCTGAATTTTCCTGAATCATGTGGTGGGAGAAATTCATGAAAAGTACGGGAACGCTCTCATTGCATTTCCTGAAAATTGACAAACAAAAGTGTCAGTTTTCGGTTTTTGGAAGAACAATAGTGATTGTACGGTTATCCTGAGCGGTGATAAATTATCGCCACAAAAATATTCGACCTTCATAGCAAAATTACGCAAAAAATATGTTGCTTGCCGCGCACATTTGAAACTATTTACTCGCACCACACCATTTGACACTTTTCAGTATTTTTCAGTAGCTCAGACCCTACTGAATTTTACTGAGAGAGGGGAAATTTTCAGTTTTCAGTAAAACGGAGTACGGGAACAGCTTCATTGCAATTAATCGCAATTAATTGTAATTAATGGTGGTCCGGGAACAGACCTATTTAGTCATAACTTGCATTTTGTGTCCATTAATAGTATCGACAGTAAATCGACACGAAACATCACATAACCTAAGAACAACTGATAGACGTTTCGTTGCGAATTTTTCCAATTATACCGCACGCACCGCATTAATTTGTGTTTTAGCTGTTCATTAGCACTGTTTTGAAGATCTCACTTTATTTTCACTTCACTCACTTCACCACAACTTTTACAATTAACAATTTCTCGCGGACGTTCAAGAAGGCTACGTGTGTTTTTCGCGTTTTTGGCCTATTGCTGTGACGTCATCATTCTGCATTACGGTCCGTACTTCTAGGAGGCATTGGGGGCATCAAGTCCAGTTTTACCGTGAAATATCCGTGTTTGTCAGCACTATCTCGTGGAAATGTCAAAATTGCCTATCGCCATGACGTCACAGCGACAACGATTACGTAGACTGACGGCCCGTACTTCTAGGAGGCATTGCTCACATACGGCTCCCTCACGCAAAAAAATACCAGCCCACTCTCAAGTTGCTTTGACAGATAATGCATTGCGTAAATGGAGGCGCAATTTGAAGGTCAAAGTGTTTTTTCTGGAATATGGAAGGAGGTCACCCACTTATCATTCTATACACTTTGGTCAAAGTGTTGGTAAAACCAATGCCTCCTAGAAGTACGGGCCGTAATGCAGAATGATGACGTCAGAGCAGTAGGCCAAAATGTCGCGGAAAACACACATAGTCTTATGGGACGTCCGCGGGAAAATGTTAATTGTACGGGTTGTGTTAAAGTGAGTAAAGTGAAAACAAAGTGAGATCCGGGGAACAGTGCTAGTGAACAGCTAAAACACAAATTAATGCGGTGCGCGCGTTATAATTAGAAAAATTCGCCACGAAATGTTTATCTGATGTTCTTAGGTTATGTGGTGTTTTGTGTCGATTCACTTTCGATACAATTGATTGACACAAAATGCAAGTTATAACTAAATATTAACACTACAACGCGTCCACGCACAAAAAACTAACGTTTTAATCATATTTTAGCTTAAAAACCGCAAGTGAAATCTCCGTGTGTGTCGGCACTGCCTCGTGGAAATGTCAACATAGCCTACTGAAATGACGTCACAGCAAGAACGATTACGTAGCCTGACGGCCCGTACATCTAGGAGGCATTGGTAAAACCAATGCCTTCTAAATGTACGGGCCGTAATGCAGAATGATGACGTCAGAGCATCGGGACAAATGTCGCGAAAAACACACGTAGTCTTATGGGACGTCCGCGGGAAAATGTTAATTGTACGGGTTGTGTTAAAGTGAGTGAAATGAAAACTAAAGTGGTATATGCGGAACAGTGCTAGTGAACAGCTAAAACACAAATTAATGCGGTGCGTGCGGTATAATGAGGAAAATTCGCTACGAAATGTTTATCGGTTGGTGTTAGGTTATGTGATGGTTCGTGTCGACTTTCGGTCGCGATACAATTAATTGGTACAAAGTGTACGTTATGACTAAATATTATTATTATAACGCGTCCACGCACAAAAAACTAATTTTTTATTCATATTTTAACCAAAAAACCGCAAGGTTAATCTCCGTGTACATCGGCACTGCCTCGTGGAAATGTCAAATTTCCTAAACTCATTACGTCACCGCGAGAACGATTACGTAGCCTGACGGCCCGTACTTCTACACTTAGTAAAACTCCACTCAATGCCTCCTAGAAGTACGGGCCGTCAGGCTACGTAATCGTTCTCACTGTGACGTGATGGCGATAGGGATTTTGACATTTCCACGAGGCAGTGCCGACAATGGAGGTAGTAGACAATGGAGTGGCCCTTCACATTTGAAATGTATTGGAGCATGGCCGTCATATAGAAGGCCGGTCGCAAAAGCAATTAACGTGCAAGATGGCGGACCTAATGTACCTTTTCTCGACCAGTCCGCACAGTGAAGTTTTTCTATGGGCTGCTAAAGAGAATCACGAGATCCACCTACAGGAGATATGAGGAAACTCATACGTCAAGTCCATCGAGCGGGAAAACAATGTAAATATCAAAGGTAATTTACAATGAACAAATTTTTAACAAATTTAATCAAAATTTATTTGTATTAACAGGCAGAAGAACTAGGAATGTAAGGACTCATTTATTGGTAAGTATACTAAAGAAGAAACTGGATCGAAAACTTAGTATATACAACCCTGGCCGCCATAATACAACGCGTTCAATTTGGAAGTGTCTTCCATTTCCAATCCTGGTACAAGCCAGATCTGTGTTAGGCTTCGTACGTTATCTGATTGCCTCCTAATATTGATTGGCTGAAACTTATGGCTATGGACACACTCCAAACTAAACCCCCGAGTCTCAAAATTTTCTTTGCCACTAAGCTTCCCGCTGGAATTATCTCATCAGAGCATTTCTTGGGAAAATTTAGCATGCGAAACTTTTATTTGTCAGTTTTCACCGGACCAGTTACGGCTTTAGTGAACTTCTGTCTTTAATAATAAGAAACGTCAACAAAACATATTCGGAAGAATATCAGTTTCAATCGAACATGTGTGCAGTAAAATTTTTTTTAGTCTATTTCAGTGTGTTTATTATAAATTTATTGAAACTTATTTGTATTTACAATGAAATAGTTAATAAATTAAATATTGATACATCGCCAATGCATTTTTTTTTATTAAATTATACTTTTACAAAAATAACAAAGGTTTGTCTATTCAAACTTAATCAGTTCACAGCCTTTCCACTTTACTTATTTCATTTCCTGAACTATCACAAACTTAAAAAATTGTGTTCACAAATAAATTCACGAACATAAGTCATTCTGTTGAACTTGAGTAGCCGAACCAAGATAGATATCCATGTCACTTTGTTTGTTGCTACCAAAATCAAAGCTATTTTCCTTACATTCTTCGATTCTATGCTCTCCAATAGGAACAAATCGGTCGCCGATTGTGATAAGATAAAGCGTTAATAATATGTTCGAAATAATTTTATTTCTTTTTAATTCAGTTATAATACGATTTCTTTATTTCAGTATTTTCTCCCTTCCCATTTTACAGTCGGTTTCGAACTACTTATTATATAAGTGTAAACATTTTATGATTATGAGTTATAAGTATGGAAACTAAATATAAACACATGATGACTACGAGTTATACATGTGGAAACTAAATGTAAACACATGATGACTACGAGTTATAAATGTGGAAACTAATTAACAAAAGACGAGAGTTTTCATCAATGTAGCAATGCCAATATGACTTTCATATCTGCTGATATAACTCGTCCCTCCTCAAGTGGGATCGCGTCCTCGCGATTAATATTTATAATAACTTCGCCTTTTGTTTTACAAAATTTTACATAAAAATTGTTTGTAAAATGATAACAATGATTACAATTATCAGTATATTTAGTATGGTGCTCCAAAAGGATTTGTTACAGTTGCATATTCAGTTAACAGTTAAAGGTAATTCTTATTTTTATAGGTACAATTTCTGTTCTATGGCTTTCATTTCATATTAATGGATTTCTTTACTAATCAATATATCTTCGCTTAGTACTTCTAATCAAGACAAAATTATAGTTTCCTCAATATCCGAAATTGTTTTTAAATTATATACATATGTTGCAATTTTTCCTTTAATTTCTTGTTGGTAACGGAATTCTAAAAATTTACTCTCCAAGAGGCTTGTATATTTTGTCAATTCATTTATTCGGTCTAACTAATGTCATTTGTTGGTTTCGGTTTATTTGGTATGTTAAATTCCTGAGTTAATTTGATTGTTTATGAATATTTTTTTTTTCTTTGTTTAAGCTGTCAGTTACTATGTTTATGTTTTTTATCAACTACTTGAAAATGTTGTTCGATGTCTTGTCTATAGTCATCGTTCATCGTTCTTCCTATTCAACGCAGAAATTTTCCATATGCGTTTATTAATCCTCTCTTAGACCTTTTTATGTTATGTGGCTCTAGTTGGTATAATTTATCTTTGATTTTATCTAGAATGGTTTGTTGTGCAAGGTGATTATGGTATTGGTTATTATCGATATATTGTACAATTTTTGAAATTGTTTCAAATCTATTAAATGTATGGTTTTAGTAAAATTCACGATCATGTCGATCTTATATAATCTACTTAAATTGAATACATTTGTTAGTAGTATTTTAGTAATTTCTAAGTTTTGTCTGGTGGTAATAGACAAAAGGCGAGGATGAGCACTATTCTTGAAATGACATGCTATTACTTTGGTATTTGTTCGCCCGTTTTAGTAATTTTTTATTGATTGGACGTTTATAAGTATTTTTCTTGAACTTTGGATCCAATTTAGTTTTTGCATCAATATTTTTTACATATTTTGGATTGTAATTGCAATCTTTTTTATTTTTATTATGATATTGTAGTCGTTTGTCCTGTGCATCTAATATTCTTTGTTTTATTTCAGAGTATTTTTCTAAAGAAATAGCACCGTTTTTAAAATCAATTGGTTTCTCCTTTGTTGTGGAATGAATAGATTGATTATAGAATTTATTGGCTTCTTGGACACAAATTGGTTTTGTTTTATCACGATTATTTTTTTCTATCATTATTCTTATGTGTTCATTTAAGGTTGCGTGGAATCTTTCTACATCACTGTTTCCTGTTTTAAGACCGGGGGTGCAGAAATGAACTTGTATACCCTCATTTTGTAGAAAATATTCTAGGTTATTTCGGAAGGCTGATTCATTGTCTGTGACTATCAACTGTGGTTTGTCATTTGAAGAAAAATAAGTGTTTAAGGCCCTCCGTAACTCCATCCATGTTCTAAATTTGATTGGGATAGTTTGTGCAAATTTTGAAAACTTATCTATAAATGATACGTACATCGAGTTTCTATCTTTGAACCAAATGTCCATATGAACGATTTCATTTGGTTTGTCTGGTATTTTAGTTTTTTTAAAAGGTGGATTAGGTGGATGCCTATCGTATTTAGCTATGTTGCAAATTTCACAATTGTTAAAAACATTCAATGGTCTTTCACTTATTTGAATGTAGTTTAAATTATCTTCTTCGGCACTGTGACATGTTGCGTGTAATGAATCGTTATCGCAATTATCGTAATTGTTTTCATTACTGTTTATATTCAAGTTGATTACAGGTCTTGAAATGTAGTCTGCTACAATATTTTCTTTGCCTTTTATATACTCTATTTCATAATTGTACTCTTCCATTTGGATTTTCCAACGTTGGAGTTTAGGATTTGGTTCTTTCAAACCCGCAAGCCAAGTAAGAGGCTTGTGGTCAGTTCGAATTAAAAATTTTCGTCCGTAGATGTATGGTCGAAAATATTTTAGAGCCCAGATTATTGCTAACATCTCCTTTTCAATCGTAGAATAGTTTATTTCGTGATTATTCAACGTTCGACTAGCAAAGCAGATGGGATGTCCTTCTTGAGACAAGACTGCTCCAATAGCATAATTTGAGGCATCTGTAGTAACAACGAATTTTTTATTAAAGTCTGGGTATTTTAATATCGGATCACTCATTACCAATAACTTTAGTTGCTCAAAGCTATCTTTATAATCTTTATCATTGATGTCAATTGTGGTACCTTTCCTTAGTTTTGCTGTTAAGGGTTTTGCAATTTTAGAAAAATCTTTTATAAATTTTCGATAATAACCGATCATTCCAAGAAATTGTTTGATTTCTTTTTGAGTTTTAGGAATATTTATCTTTAATATTGTTTCCACTTTTTTAGGATTGGGTTTGACTCCATCCGGTGTAACAACGTGGCCTAAAAATTCGGTTTCATGTTTTAAGAATTCAGATTTGTCTAATTGTATCTTTAAATTGGCATCATTTAATTTTCTAAGAACTTTCTCAAGGGAATCAATATGCTCTTGCAAAGATGTACTAAATATGATGACATCATCCATGTACACGAAGCAAATTTTCCCTATGTATTCCTTTAATACAAAGTTCATTAGCCTTTGGAATGTCGCTGGAGCATTTTTTAATCCAAACGGCATTCGGGTGAATTCGTAGTGACCAAAACTGGTGGAAAAGGCAGTTTTGGGGATATCTGCTTTATCAATCTCAATTTGATAAAAGCCCTTTGCCAAATCTAAAGTCGTGAAGTACATTGATCTTCCTAATCTTTCCAATATATCGTCAATGTTGGGAATAGGAAATTTGTCGTCAATTGTGACTTCATTTAATTTTCTGTAATCAATAACGAGCCGAAATTTAGGTTTATTTGACGCATCCATTTTCTTTGGAACAATCCAAATAGGGGAAGAGTATGGAGAAGCACTATCTCGAACAATTCCTTGCTTCAATAAATCTTGAATTTGGTTCTCGACTTCATTTTTGTAAATTTCTGGATATCGATAGGTTTTTGCATATATAGGCTCATTATTTTTAGTTTTGATTTGGTGTCTTATAACGTTGGTAAATGTTAATACCTGGCCTTCCTGATAAAATGATTCATTATATTTTTTTATAAGACGTAATAGTTTTTGCCTTTCTTCTGAATTAAGATGATTCGTACGAATTTCATTAAGTACATTTTTTGATGGATTCCTCTGGTCGGAAAAAGCCACTATCTCATTGGATAACTTTGAGTAAACCTTTTCTAAAGATTTGCACTCTGATTCTTTTTCAAAAATATTACTCCTTGCATTTGCAGAAACTTTTTTCGCAAGTTCTTCATACTTGTTATTCTTCTTTTCTTTTATGGTTTCAGTAGATTTATCGGGAACTTTTGTTTCCTTTTCTTCACTTTTCGTGAAGTAGAGTGGTAATACTTGGTCATTGACTTGAAGTGTCTTATTATATAAGTCTATTTTAGTTTTGTACATAGACAATATATCGTTTCCAAGTAAACCATCATACCAGTCACTAAATTTAATTTCTAAGAAATCAAATTTTCGCTTTTTTTCAAGATCACAAAACTCTTTAAAGGGTTTTATAGAAATAATATAGTTATAAATTATTTCTGAATTAAGTGTTGATATTCTTGACTGCTGTATTGGAACTTTTAGTTTAGGATGACACAAATTTGGTCGAATAGTGCTTACAGCAGCACCTGTATCTATTAAGAATCTAAGAGGGATTCCATATGAGTTTATTCGGATATATGGCAATTTTGAGTTGCATCCGAGGCAGGTAATCGAAAATTTTCGTTGGATTGGACGTACTGTTGTGTATAGTCAACTTCCATTGGCTGTGGTTGATCAAATTTTCGAATTCTCGATTGAGTTGAATTTTTGTTCTCAAAATTATTATAACGATTATTTAACCTAAACGAATTTTGACGAGAAGATGCCCGAAACTGTTTTGAGTCAGATGAAAACTGATTTGCATTTTGTTGTCGATTAGAAGTACTTTCATAGTTCTTAGTAAAATTTTTGTATTTATTTTTATCACCATTTACATATTTTCGTTTGTAATATAAGTAATTTCCTTCAGTTAAAATCGCTAAAGCTTGCTCTAAAGTTTCAGGATTTCTGCTAAATAGAACACTTTTTACAGGTTCAATCATTTTATATTTGAACACATCTAATGCAATACGCTGATTTGCTTTAACTTCACTTGAGCGATTTTCCAATTCAACTTTAATGTTAAGCTGTTGCAATTTCACCATTATTTCATTATAGAAATCCAGTACATTTGTTTTGAATTCTATAAGTTTTAAATCATCTAACAGTTGATAGCTATTTCTATTATCGCTAAAGTTAGACACTAACACATTTCTTATTTCTGTCCAAGAACTTACATGACTATTTATATTTAATATTTGTTGCGCCTTACCTATGAACTTCGTTTTTATAATATTCAATATTACCAAGTGTGATATTTGATCGAATCCGGTAAGTGATGCCATCAGAATCTCCACGTTGTCGATAAATAATTTGAGTGTTTCTCTGGAGCCATCGTATTGTGGTAGTTTGGTTGCAAATTTCACTGGATCCACTGCTATCGTCTTCAACGTTGGATGCTCTGTATGAATTGTTCCCGCCAACTTTGATGGTTGAATTAAAGGATTCGCCATTTTCTTCTTCTTCTTCTTCTTCTTCTTTATTTATATGGAGAATAAATTTTTAGCCAACTCGAACTAATCGGTTGGAGAACGAATTTTTTGAAAATTCTGTTCTTGGGCCTTGTAATACCCTCCGTATTATTAATTCTTCTTTTTATATTTAAAATAAATTTTTAGCCAACTCGAACCAATCGGTTGGAGAACGAATTTTTTGAAAATTCTGTTCTTGGGCCTTGTAATACCCTCTGTATTATTAATTCTTCTTTTTATTTTAAAAAGAAATTTTTAGCCAACTCGAGCTAATCGGTTGGAGAACGAATTTTTGGAAAATTCTGTTCTTGGGCTTTGTAATACCCTTTATATTATCATTTCTTTTTTTTTCTTTTTTTTTCTTAAAAGAAATTTTTAGCCAACTCGAACTAATCGGTTGGAGAACGAATTTTTGGAAAATTCTGTTCTTGGGCTTTGTAATACCCTTTATATTATCATTTCTTTTTTATTTTTTATATTCTTAAAAGAAATTTTTTTAGCCAACTCGAACTAATCGGTTGGAGAACGAATTCTTTGAAAATTCTGTCCTAGGGCATTGCAATACCCTTCGTATTATCACTTTTTTTTTTTTTTATCTTCCTTTTGACCAGGAAGACTCCTACCTTGACTGCGCCAATAATATTGTTGCATGCCCGCCAAACAAGTTGTAGTGGCGCCAGAAAATGCTAAAAACGGCTAGGAAATAGCCAAAAATCGTAAACAATCTGTAAATAGCCCAAAATCGTAAACAATCTATAAATAGCCAATACACAATAACAATCGATGGATAAAACGTAGAATAATAGTCTAGAACGTAAAAAGGGAACATTCCAGAGCCTCAAACCCATGAGTCAGATCTCGCCTGGCAACGGAAATTCCCATGACTCATCTTCCACACAGTCAAGATCTTTAAATAACTCTCTAGAAGGCAGTTTGAGAAACTTCGAGAACCTAATACACGGACCCATTTCCCATGTCACATGGCGACGGAATTTCCCATTAGTAATTTCGAAGACGGATCTAGAACCCAAGACACAGCTCTAGAAAGTCCCAGATGTAGAATAATGATCAGATATGACTATAAATACCGCCGCGAGAGGAGCTGGCGATCAGTTAATAGATAGCGAAGACAGCGTAAAGGCGCGATACAGCAGTTTAGTGTATCCGGGCGCGATTAATTAAAAACGATAAAGTGCGAGTAATTATAGTGCGATAATTAAATTGGAAAAGTGTTAAATTGTAACGCGAGATTATAGTAGTGCGAATATAAAGTGTAAATAATTAACAATGTTTATAATAAAAGTGTAATTGGTGTTTTATAATAAACTGTTTTATTTCACGAATGTGAAGAATATCGAACCCACAAAAGGTGTTCAACGATAGATCACAACAACTGGTGTCAGAAATAAGGGATTCTGTCGCGTTCGTGATTTGAAAAGTGACTTTTAGTGAAGTTCTGGACAGTGAATTTGTTTAAACAGTGAAAATTAATAAGTGCGCGGACTAAATAAAAAGTTTAAAATTTCGGACAGTGATTATTGTTAATTGAAATTTGGAAAATTTTGTGTGGACTAATTCAGTGAACTAAAGTGAAACCGTAAGAGGTTGCGAAAAACAATGCCGAAATTAGTGAACGAGCTGACATTGGCAGAATTAAAGGTGGAGTGCCGGAAACGCGAACTTTCAACGTCTGGGAACAAGACGGCGCTACTGTCACGGCTCAGGGAGGCTTTGAGCACCGAAGGTAACGATCCGGAAACATTTGAATTCCCGGACGAGGAAATCAGCCAGGAGTTTGTTCAAGAGGAACAAAGCAGCGAGGAGAAAAACCCGGTGATGGATTTACTGCTGAAGATGTCCCTGGATATCGGTCAAAAGTTCGAACAGCAGGCTGAAGAAAGCAAACAACAAGCCACGAACCTGGATCAAAAACTCGACAAACAGGCTACGGACATCAAGGAGCAACTGGAGCAGAAACTTGACCAGCAAGCTCAGAAACTTGACCAACAAGCCCAGAAGCTTGACCAGCAAGCCGTCGACATTAAGGAGCAGTTAGAAGAACATGCGAGGAAAAGTGATGAGCAGCTGGTGGAAATCAGACAACAGTTCCAACAGCAAGTTTTAGAAGTTAAACAACAATTAGAGACTCGAGTAACAGAGGTGGAACAACGGTTCGACAAAAAGTTGGTTGGCATTGAATTGGATCTGCAACGCGTGAAGGCCGGAGGAATTGTGTCAACAGAATCAAGTGGCATCAAGGCACTCAAAGCACCAACTTTTGATGGGCAAACCTCTTGGAACATCTACAAGAAGCAGTTTGAGGCTGTTGCAAAAACTAACCGCTGGAACGATGAAGAACGTGCAACCTCACTGATGGTGTCTTTGAGAGGATCCGCGGCGGAAGTACTGCAAACGATATCGGTCGACAATTACTCTAGTTATTGCAGCCTGGCGAGTGCCTTGGATATGCGGTACGGCGAAGACCACTTGAAGGAAATTCACCGTTTGCAGCTGAAGACACGCACACAGAAACCGGGAGAGAACTTGCAGCAGCTGGCTCAGGACATCGAGCGTCTGACACTTCTATCCTATCCTTCTTACGATCCGGAACATCGGGACGAGACAGCTAAGGATGCTTTCATCCAGGCAGCTCGTGATGAAGAGCTCCAACAAGCACTTCGATTGGCAAATAATCGAACGCTGAGGGATACTTTGGCCTACGCTCTCACTTACGAATCGGTAAAACGGGCATCACGCAGTAACGTTAAAGTGCGTGAAGTGTACGAAGAGTGTGTATGCCAAAGAACCGAGGTCAGCCGAGAATCAACGACAAGTGGAGCTCCACAATGTTGGAACTGTGGAGAAAAAGGGCACTTGAGGCGTGACTGCCGAAGGAAATTGAAGACAAGGTTTTGCGAAGGGTGTGCAGCGCGATGGCGACAAAGGAACGGGGCTGGTTCAGCGAACGTAGCCGTCTCTTCTTCAGAAGAGACGGGAAACCAGTAAGAGCCAACCTCATGGGTCGGAGGTTGGCTCGTGGAATTGTTGACCCCAGAACCATCATCACAGTCTCTAGGCTCTATCGACACGAGAACGACTTAAGTCTACGAGGAAAAATCGAAAACAAGCCTTGCAATATCACCATCGATACCGGAGCAATGAAGTCGATTTTGCGGATGGACTTAGTGAAGGCATGGAGACTTGGTAACGTTGGGCGATATGTACTTCGTACAGCAACAGGCGAATCTGCACCAGTTCACGGGGAAATAACTCGTCAAATACAGCTCGGTGATTTGGTGTTCCAGCATCGGTTCCTTGTGGCAGATATAACCGACGAATGTATACTTGGGATGGACTTCCTAGGCCTTCATGGCTTCAGCCTGGATTTGGGAGACAGGGTGATCAAGTGGAAAAACGTTGAAATACCGTTGGTAGGAAACCGGAAGGGAAACGACCGGCTAAGAATCGTCGTCTGCGAAAACACCAAAGTACCAAAATCATCGGAAAGCATCATCTGGGCCAAATTGGATGGTGATCCTGGGGGCCACCAATTCTTCATCGTGGAGCCAACGCAAAACCCAGCAGTCAGCAACCTTATGGTGGCAAAAAGCCTAATCACAATTACGGAGGGGGCTTATGTTCCTGTAAGGGTGCTGAATTTAGCAGAGCAGGAGAAGAAACTTAAGGAAGGAGAAGTAATCGCTGACTGCCAACCAGTTTCTTCAATTACTTCTTTGGAGATAACCGAAATAGAATCTGAACACAAAAAGATACCCAACAGGAAGATAGGGGAGCTAGCAAAGAACATGCTACAGTCTTCGGAACTAAGCGACGAACAGTACCAACAAGGAGTTCAGCTAATTGAACGCTATGCTGACATCTTATCGACTCGAGAGGACGATTACGGAAGAACAAGGTTGACTACTCATCGAATCGATACACGAGATGCATCACCGATTCGGCAGGCTCCCCGTCGTTTACCACTAGCCAAACAAGCTGAGGTCGCCGATATGATACAGAACATGCAAGAACAAGGGATCATAGAGCCTTCGAATAGCCCTTGGACGTCGCCTGTTGTCTTAGTCAAAAAGAAGGATGGCAGTACACGGTTCTGTGTTGACTATCGACGATTGAATGATGTTACGAAAAAGGATAGCTACCCATTGCCGAGAATGGATGACATTATGGACACTCTAGCCAGTGCGAATTGGTTTTCAACGTTGGACTTGAAGAGCGGATACTGGCACGTCGAAATCGAGAGAAGTGACCGTGAAAAGACAGCCTTTTCCGTGGGAACTGGGCTCTGGCAGTTTGTTGTAATGCCGTTTGGACTCTGTAATGCTCCTGCGACCTTTGAACGACTCATGGAGCGAGTACTGCTTGGACTAAGTTGGAAGACATGTTTAGTGTACCTGGATGACATAATTGTCATCGGCAGAACGTTCAAAGAACACTTGAAAAACCTGGAGGACGTATTCGAAAGGTTGCGAGCGGCTAACCTGAAGCTAAGTCCTAAAAAGTGTAACCTGTTCTGCAGTGAAGTGAAATACCTTGGTCATGTGGTTTCTACTGGAGGAATAAAAACCGACCCTGCAAAAATTGAATCCGTTAAAAGCTGGCCAGTACCTAAGGATAAGCATCAACTTCGGAGTTTTCTGGGATTGGCAACGTACTATCGAAGGTTTGTGAAGGATTTTGCTACCATCGCCAAAAGTTTACACCAGCTGACGGAGAAAAATCAGCCGTTTAACTGGACCCACCAGTGCCAAGCAGCGTTTGAGAAGCTTAAACAGGAGCTATGTGAAGCACCGATGCTAGCATATCCTGAGCCGCAGAAAACTTTCATCGTGGACACTGATGCAAGTAATACAGGTATAGGTGCCGTGTTATCGCAGCAAATTGATGGGCAAGAACGGGTTATTGCTTACTTTAGCCGGGTGCTATCCAAACCAGAGCGAAATTACTGTGTCACGCGAAGAGAGCTGTTGGCAATAGTCGAGGCCACTAAGCATTTTCACAAATACCTGTACGGTCAAAGCTTCGTATTGAGGACCGATCACGCCGCTCTGAGATGGCTGCTCAACTTCAAGAACCCCGAAGGACAAGTGGCACGATGGATTGAAAGGTTGCAAACATACAACTTTAACATAGTCCATCGAAAAGGTACCATGCACGGAAATGCTGATGCCCTCTCCAGACGTCCATGCAAGCCGGAATGCAAGCACTGTCATCGGTTAGAAGAAAAGGTAGTCGATGCCGAGGTTAAGTGGATATCCGTTTCACCAGCAAGAGGATGGTCGCAATCGGAACTACTGGACGAACAACTGGCGGATGGAGATCTCCGAGAAATCATAGCCTGGAAGGAGTCTGCACATCGGCCTGAATGGCAAAGCATATCGAGTCGAAGTCCTACGCTAAAGAGCTACTGGGCACAATGGAACTCCCTGTATCTTGAAGGAGGCCTACTAAAAAGGAAATGGGAAACCGCGGATGGGTCAGCGCATCGAATGCAGGTTGTACTCCCTCGGAGCAAAGTTAAGGATGTTTTGCAGGAAGTACACGAGGGAACGTCAGGAGGCCACCTGGGCATAAACAAAACACTTAATAAAATAAGAGAACGATTTTATTGGGTGCATGCGCGGGAAGATGTGGAGGACTGGTGTAGGAAATGTGCAGCCTGTGCATCTGTGAAGGGACCCAGGAGAAAGCCTAGAGGTGAGCTCAAGACATATAACGTTGGAACCCCTTTCGAAAGGATCGCCATCGATGTGGCAGGACCGTTTCCGGTGTCGCAACAAGGAAATCGCTACGTGCTGGTAGTATCCGACTATTTCACCAAATGGACAGAAGTTTATGCCATTCCAAATCAGGAAGCATCTACAGTGGCGGAGCAAATCGTGATCAACTGGGTTAGTAGGTACGGAGTCCCAAACGAGCTACATTCCGATCAAGGTCGAAATTTCGAATCCCAAGTGTTTACTGAGTTCTGCGATGCGTTGGGCATAAAGAAGACGAGAACTACTCCACTGCACCCACAGTCCGATGGAATGGTCGAAAGGTTCAATAAAACCTTGATCGAGCACTTGGCCAAAGTGGTAGAAGACCATCAGCATGATTGGGATCGTCATATCCCATTCTTCCTGATGGCTTATCGAACGGCGACGCATACTACAACTGGAGAATCACCGTCACGTATCGTATTTGGACGAAATATTCGACTTCCGGCTGATGTTAAATTCGGAATACCACCAGAAGATCCAACGACAACAACGGAGTACGTTTCGGAGCTGCGGCAACGGTTAGACTCCATTCACGAGGTAGTTAGGGGCCGCATAAACCTAAACACGGACCGGATGAAAACGCGATATGACCTGAAGGCAAACTCGGCCGGATTTCAAGAAAATGATTTAGTCTGGCTGTACAACCCCCGCCGGCGGAAAGGCCTGAGCCCGAAACTACAGCCAAAATGGGAAGGACCATACCGCATCATTAAACGGCTCAATGATGTTGTTTACCGAATACAGCAGCATCGAAAACACCGGTCGAAAATGAAGGTTGTGCACCTAGACCGACTTGCCCCGTACCATGGAAATAACGCAATGGATGACGACGAATCTGTTCGGGACGAACAGGTCTAAGGAGGGGGTAGTGTTGCATGCCCGCCAAACAAGTTGTAGTGGCGCCAGAAAATGCTAAAAACGGCTAGGAAATAGCCAAAAATCGTAAACAATCTATAAATAGCCCAAAATCGTAAACAATCTATAAATAGCCAATACACAATAACAATCGATGGATAAAACGTAGAATAATAGTCTAGAACGTAAAAAGGGAACATTCCAGAGCCTCAAACCCATGAGTCAGATCTCGCCTGGCAACGGAAATTCCCATGACTCATCTTCCACACAGTCAAGATCTTTAAATAACTCTCTAGAAGGCAGTTTGAGAAACTTCGAGAACCTAATACACGGACCCATTTCCCATGTCACATGGCGACGGAATTTCCCATTAGTAATTTCGAAGACGGATCTAGAACCCAAGACACAGCTCTAGAAAGTCCCAGATGTAGAATAATGATCAGATATGACTATAAATACCGCCGCGAGAGGAGCTGGCGATCAGTTAATAGATAGCGAAGACAGCGTAAAGGCGCGATACAGCAGTTTAGTGTATCCGGGCGCGATTAATTAAAAACGATAAAGTGCGAGTAATTATAGTGCGATAATTAAATTGGAAAAGTGTTAAATTGTAACGCGAGATTATAGTAGTGCGAATATAAAGTGTAAATAATTAACAATGTTTATAATAAAAGTGTAATTGGTGTTTTATAATAAACTGTTTTATTTCACGAATGTGAAGAATATCGAACCCACAAAAGGTGTTCAACGATAGATCACAACAATATGTTCGAAATAATTTTATTTCTTTTTAATTCAGTTATAATACGATTTCTTTATTTCAGTATTTTCTCCCTTCCCATTTTACAGTCGGTTTCGAACTACTTATTATATAAGTGTAAACATTTTATAATTATGAGTTATAAGTATGGAAACTAAATATAAACACATGATGACTACGAGTTATACATGTGGAAACTAAATGTAAACACATGATGACTACGAGTTATAAATGTGGAAACTAATTAACAAAAGACGAGAGTTTTCATCAATGTAGCAATGCCAATATGACTTTCATATCTGCTGATATAACTCGTTCGATTTACATTAGCTCGAAAACGTTGGTCCGGATGATCCGGTTGCCAGTAATGTACAACAAAACTCTCATGGGGCCATATCACGTCTATTCGTCGTACTAAGTCTGAGCAATCGTAAATCTAAAATAAAATATAATTTGAAAGTTTTCCCAAATTCATTCAGAAATATAATACCTCCATCCCATCAACCATTATCACTTTTTTTATTAATGTCCACCAAGCCTTGATGTATATTAGGTCATAATATCGACATATTACTACTCGTTATTGTAATTTCAGTATGTGTTTGCGGTGAGTAATCACTGAGGTTAGACGAAACCCTCAAATTATCATTACACGAACTTGTCTTGCATGAATTGTCTAATAAATTCCTTGTTGATATTTCTTCGTTACTCCGAGCTGATGAAAATTTGATAATGTTATCAAATTGCACTTTTTCATTTAATGGCAGGGTGATATTTTTTTTACAATGACGATCTCGCGATTCAAAAACCCTGTCAATATATTTGAGCTTGAAGGCTTGCCAGTGTTTTGAACACTAAAGTTCAACGCAGACGCATTTCCTGCTGAGCTGGACAAGAAATATGTTCCTGGTACTTCATATGTAACATCAGAATCTAATACACTATTTCCACTGCTGCAATAACGCAATAGCAAACACTGAATATTGCTTATTGAAATACATCCGCCGATGAGTGAACATATCTGTTGATTAGTTTCCGCGTATGAAGTTGTTAAGAATGATACGGATGATAAGGATGATATCCAATGGGTTGATCACATGACGAGTTGATAAAATTTCTCCAGGCTTGTTTGGCATTTTGAATGCTTCGTCGTTCAGGATTTCTGTTCCGTAAGTAAATTAGCTCTTGCTGTTGACCGGCCCAAAGACCTCGTACACATTCGCGATTCAGTTTTATAACTCTAAAAACCTTTTCGGTTTTATCCTCCGCTTCGAGATACTGTTCTTTACTAAACAGCTCAATCAACTCATTGATCTGTTTGCCATCTGGTTGCACATTATCGTCGCGAATTATTTCGATTTCTACTTTAAGATGTAGAATAAACATCGCGCTAGTTATCGGAAAATAGTGTAGTTATGACGGCGAACACCTTTGATAATTCGAACTGTCAAAGCAATTGTCATCGAGCAATAGCCATTAAATCTTAATCCCGAGAGGACAGGGCGATTTTAAAAGGTACATTAACACCTGTCAGATTGCAAGTCGCGACCGGCCTTCTATATGACGGCCATGATTGGAGGGGACGAAACCAAGAGCTAAGGGATATGCGATATTGTACCGGTTTACACCGGTCGGACCAAAAGTGACCTGACCTAAAGCGCGGACTAAATGAACTTAGTCCTCAGGTGTTTACAACGAACCCGACCTAAAATTTGCTTAGGTGGAATTTAGTCCTCGTCCGGATATGACAGCTGTCATTTAGTTTAATTTTCCTTCATGCACTGTATTTATCGTTTCATTTGTCTCTCAAACATGTTTATTTCAATGATTTTGTGTCAAAGGGGAATGTTATGAGCTTATATTCAACATACATACATTATTAATAGTCGCACAAAAATCAATGTTTAGGTCGCGTGTGTTTACAACGATTATAGTCCACGACCTATATTTAGGTCAGGTCGCTTGAAATCGTGGACCGACCTAAATTTAGGTCGGTCCACGAGTGTATACAGCACGTGGACTAAAAAATTTAGGTGGAATTTGGTGTTTAGTCCGCGGACTAAACGTCCGCTGTATACGATACTATTTTGTCTGCCTCTTGCACATCTATCTCATTTGGAATCACACGTCATATGATCACCACGTGGAAAATATCTTGTCAAGTTGATAGATGGGACGCTTGGCGAAAGTTGCAGGGGTAGAAGCAAAGCAGTTGTATCACATGGGCGACTCTACTATTTTATCTCTATGGTGCCGACACACACCGAGATTTCACATGCGGTTTTTTAGCTAAAATATGAATAAAACGTTAGTTTTTTATGCGTGGACGCGTTATAATAATAATAGGCGTGTTTTTTTTTTCTCCGATACGGAACAGAATAGAACAATGACGCAAAAAAACGATCCATCACAAAACAGCTGATGCTTTCGCTAAGAATGACATAGGTTGCTGTTTTTACTGTGATACCACTCAACAGCTCAAAATAAAGGGAGAAAATAACGAATATACACTATCACAATCGGTAGAAAATAGCAAAAGGACTAACAGAAAATTATCTCTTTTAACTTTCTACACATTATGCGAGCTTTTTTTAATTTACTAACTACCAAAACATTCAACTTAACCTTAGAAAAACCAAAGCCATATCACAGAAAAAAAGACAACTTCGTATGAGCTTTTCTTTTTTCTATCAGCACATTCTATACTTCAGCACATGAACTACCTATGACGAACACAATTTCTGTATTAGTGAATTCACTGGTGCAGGAGTGTTGTTGTTTCCAATGCGTATATCCTATTCTCTACTGGATAAAGGAGCAAAAAAACACGCCTAATATTTAGTCATAACGTACACTTGTACCAATTAATTGTATCGCGACAGTAAATTGACACGAACCATCACATAACCTTACACCAACCGATAAACATTTCGTAGTGAATTTTCCACATTATACCGCACGCACCGCATTAATTTGTGTTTTAGCTGTTCACTAGCTCTGTTTCGTAAATACCACTTTGTTTTCATATCACTCACTTTAACACAACCCGTACAATTAACATTTTCGCGCGGACGTCCCATAAGACTACGTGTGTTTTTCGCGACATTTTGTCCTATTGCTGTGACGTCATCATTCTGCATTACGGCCTGTACTTCTAGGAGGCATTGCTCCACTTCATCAATGCCTTCTAGAAGTACGGGCCGTCAGGCTACGTAATCGTTGTCGCTATGACGTAATGGGTTTAGAAAATTTTCACATTTCCACGAGGCATTGCCAATATACACGGAGATTTCACTTGCGGTTTTTAGCTAAAATATGAATAAAACGTTAGTTTTTTGTGCGTGGATGCGTTGTTATAATAATATTTAGTCATAACTTGCATTTTTTATCAATCAAATCTATCGCGACAGCAAATCGACACGAAACATCTCATAACCTAACGACAACTGATAAACATTTCGTAGCGAATTTTTCACATCACCGCATTAATTTTTGTTTTAGCTGTTCACTAGCACTGTGGTAAAACTGGACTTGATGCCCCACACAGCTGTTACATGAATTTCGCCGATAGATGTCGGGCTAATATGTTTGTTTTTTTGTGGTTTTGCGTTTGCTTTTGGGGTTTCTTTTTTTTCTTTTTCTTAATTGTTTTATCTTCTCTTTTATTTTTTTGTTTAATTTTATCTGTTTTCTTCATTTTTTCAGCCCTTCTACCACCTTTTCGCCCTCTGATGGTGGGATTTGCCGGGTGTGGGGCATCAAGTCCAGTTTACCCAAACAGGTCTTTATGCCCCATACAGCTGTTACATGAATTTCGCCGATAGATGTCGGGCTAGTATGTTTGAGTTTTTGTGGTTGTGCGTTTGCTTTTGGAGTTTTTTTGTGTTTTTTTGTTTTTCTTAATTGTGTTATCTTCTTTTTTATTTTTTTGTATAATTTTGTCTGTTTTTCTTCAATTTTTCACCCCTTCTACCACTTTTTCGCCCTCTGGTGGTGGAATTTCCCGGGTGTGGCCATGGCCGTCATATAGAAGGCCGGTCGCAAAAGCAATTAACGTACCAAGATGGCGTGCTTAATGTACCTTTTTTCGACCAGTCGACGTATATTTCTCGACCAGTTCGACCAATAAAAGTACATTAGTACCTGTCAGATTGCAAGTCGCGACCGGCCTTCTATATGACGGCCATGGTGTGGTGCATCAAGTCAATGCCTTCTAGAAGTACGGGCCGTCAGGCTACGTAATCGTTCTCGCCGTGACGTCATGAGTTTAGGAAATTTGACATTTCCACGAGGCAGTGCCGATGTACACGGAAATTTCACTTGCGGTTTTTTGGTTAAAATATGAATAAAACGTTAGTTTTTTGTGCGTGGACGCGTTATAATAATAATATTTAGTCATAACGTACACTTTGTACCAATTAATTGTATCGCGACAGTAAATCGACAGGAACCATCACATAACCTAACACCAACCGATAAACATTTCGTAGCGAATTTTCCACATTATACCGCACGCACCGCATTAATTTGTGTTTTAGCTGTTCACTAGCACTGTTCTGCATAAACCACTTTAGTTTTCATTTCACTGACTTTAACACAACCCGTACAATTAACATTTTCCCGCGGACGTCCCATAAGACTACGTGTGTTTTTCGCGACATTTGTCCCGATGCTCTGACGTCATCATTCTGCATTACGGCCTGTACATCTAGAAGGCATTGATCAAGTCGAGGTCGAGGCCTCAATTCCACTGAGCGGGAAAAGAACATAAACAAAGGTAGATTGCAGCGAATGAATTTTTCATAATCTTCATCAAATTGATTTGTAGGAACAAGCAGAGGAGCCAGGAATGTGAAGAGGAGTCATATATTGGTAAGTAGGAATGCCAGAAATCTGACGAGGAGCTATATAGTAGCTTAGTTTCGTTACAAAAACGGCTTGCTGCGAATCTAACCAAGAACCACGGTTAGCATTGTGATTTATTTTGTTTCTTATATGCCTTTCGAATCGGGAGTGACCTGAAAATCAGGATTTACTGATAACAATATGAATCTCTACAGATTCCGGTAACCAACCTTTCGCTCAATAACGGCATCGTCTTCGAAATTCACCAAGAACATTGTTAGAATTTGATCATAAATTTGATCATAAATTGATAATTCACCACTTGCAAGCCTGGATAATGATAAAATGTTAATAAACGTTTAAATTTACTTGCAAATGATAGGCCTCCAAGAAACTTTTGAATTACAAATCAGCTGCGACCCGAAAGTATTTATAATATAATATTTATTAGAATTTATAAACTTTATTCTTCCTGTAGAATGATTAGATAAATGTTTCCATATGCTCAGACGAAATGTCGTTTGATTGAATCAAATTGATCTTCATTTCTGCTTTAAAGCTAGAGTTACAATCAATGCAACCAACATTTCTTGCACGTCAAAGTGAGTTTGAACCCATGAGAACGTATGAGAGCAGTTACAATGATGCAACACAACTTTGCTTGGCAGCAGAGTTTGCTCATATCTCAAACTTGGCATGGCAACAACATTTTTGAAAATATCCAATTCCACCTGTTCCTATGAGAGTCCGGGAAATGGGAAATGTCATATGTAAATGACAATCAGAATTTGTATTTTTTTGTCTAATTTTCGCTTTGTATTATACTCCGCAGCTTTTAGAGGATCAAATATTCACTGATATCTCTTTCCGAGACTTTAAAGGATCCAAATTATCGAACAGCAATTTCTTGAATATAGCCAGTGACAGATGACAGTAAATGTTGTGTTGCATTGATTGTAACTCGTTCCACCAACAAAACTTGGCAGCAAATGTTGGTTGCATTGATTGTAACTCAAGCATAAAGCTAGAGTTACAATCAATGCAACCAACATTTGTTGCACAACAAAATGAGTTTGAACCCATGAGAACGTATGAGAGCAGTTACAATGATAGGTCTGTTCCCGTACTACGATTAATTGCGATTAATCGCGATTAATTGCAATGAAGCTGTTCCCGTACTCCGTTTTACTGAAAACTTAAAATTTCCCCTCTTTCAGTAGGTACGATGAAATTTCAGTAGGGTCTCAGCTACTGAAAAATACTGAAAAGTGTCAAACGGAGTAAATATTTTCAAATGTGCGCGGCAAGCAACATATTTTTTGCGTAATGTTGCTATGAAGGTCGAATATTTTTGTGGCGATAATTTATTGCCGCTTAGGATGACTTTATAACCACTATTGTTCTCCCAAAAACCGAAAACTGACACTTTCGGTAGTCAATTTTCAGGAAATACAATGATAGCGTTCCCGTACTTTTCATGAAATTCCCCACCACATGATTCAGGAAAATTCAGTAAAATTCAGTTACTGAAAGTACGGGAACAGACCTGATGCAACACAACTTTGTTGCGCAGCAGAGTTTGCTCATATCTCAAACTTGGCATGGCAACAACATTTTTGAAAATATCCAATTCCACCTGTTCCTATGAGCGTTCGGGAAATCGGAACTGTCATATGTAAATGACAATCTGAATTTGTATTTTTTTGTCTCATTTTCGCTTTGCATTATACTCCGCAGCTTTTAGAGGATAAAATATTCACTGATATCTCTTTCCGAGACTTTAAAGGATCCAAATTATCGAACAGCAATTTCTTTAATATAGCCAGTGACAGATGACAGTAAATGTTGTGTTGCATTGATTGTAACTCGTTCCACCAACAAAACTTGGCAGCGAATGTTGGTTGCATTGATTGTAACTCAAGCATAAAGCTAGAGTTACAATCAATGCAACCAACATTTGTTGCACAACAAAATGAGTTTGAACCCATGAGAACTTATGAGAGCAGTTACAATGATGCAACACAACTTTGTTGCGCAGCAGAGTTTGCTCATATCTCAAACTTGGCATGGCAACAACATTTTTGAAAATATCCAATTCCACCTGTTCCTATGAGAGTCCGGGAAATGGGAAATGTCATATGCAAATGACAATCAAAATTTGTTTTTCTTTTGCTCATTTTTGCTCTGCAATATACGCTGCAGCTTTTAAAGGATCAAATACTCACTGATATCACTTTCCGAGACTGTAAAGGATCCATATTAGGTCTGTTCCCGTACTACGATTAATTGCAATTAATTGCAATGAAGCGTACTAAAACAGAGTTTTTTAGTCCGTTTCATTTCAATTAATTGCAATTAATCGTAGTACGGGAACAGACCTATTATCAAACAACAATTTCGTTAATATAGCCAGTGACAGATGACGGTAAATGTTGTGTTGCATTGATTGTAACTCGTTCCACCAACAAAACTTGGCAGTCAATGTTGGTTGCATTGATTGTAACTCAAGCATAAATGACTCATTTAAAAGCCTACTTTTAGCAGTATTACTCTAACGATGACTTGTGTCTCTCGATCTATATGGTATTCCTCGACTTTTCATATCCCGAATTGTAGCGTTCGGTAGCCGTCCAGACCTTGAAATCGCATAAATACCCCGGCAAAATCGATCTAGAAGTAAAATTCTCATTAGTATCACTGTTGGAAATGAGATGCGCCGTCGCTCACTTAAACGGCCCACAGACACGGAGATCTGGTTGTCGACTGGATCTCAATTGATTTGCCACAGACACAGAATGTAATCGCAACTTGAATTGCAATCTCATTCGAACGTTGTTTTCGTTGAGGCAACACACGCTTTGGAATGGGTGTTTTCAGGTCATTTTCGTTGTAAGAAAACGGAGGACATACGTTGTAAGCAATGTTAGCAAATGATGTTTTACGTAAAGTAATGTCGCACATATACTCGGGTATACGAGGTATTTGTACTTTCTGCTTCAGGCATCTGTAGCCTAGTCATAGATCCCTCTAAATAATTTTTAATTGGCGGTCATCATAACCCGGCAGTAATTGTTCGTATAAGGGGTGTATTAACTGATTTTCGAAGAAAATTATAAATTTGTATGTATCATGAGCTGGCAGCAATTGCGGCTTAATTGGGTTTAAAATTATGTTTCATGCAAAGTTATTTCGAACAGGTATTGACGGATATCTAGGTATTTATAATTTCTGGCTCAGCCAAATGTAGCCCTCTAAATACTTTTTTATTGAATTTTAATTGGCAGTCATCATAGGCAGGCAGCACTGAAAATGAACTAAATATCCGTTGCTGCCAAATGTTTAAAGATATTATTGTTCCACATCTATTCTTTTCGTTCATAAATATTTCCTGAAATAGATAAAACATTAACGGGATCATGAGGTATGCTAACTGATTCTTGTTGAGCATATTCATACACAATTCAGTCCGTTAAACCAATGATTTCGAATTATGTTACCATTACGTTACACTAAATTCAAATGAGATCTCCATTCTAGTCTCAAAATCACAACAGACACAGCAACTTGGTCGTCGACCAGTAGCTCCGCCCACCAAATATCAAAAAATTTTGATATTTACTGCAACCGTTGCAGAGACTAAAAATGCAACCTGAGACTAGCCCACAGACAGAGAATTTCGTTGCAGATATCGCATATTGCAGATCTAGTTGTCGACGAGATCTCTCGTCTTTGGGCCGTTTTATCCGTTGCCATTTGGTGACTCAACTATCTTCTGGGCTCGTGACCGCAACTAACCTATCGAACTTATTGCTGGTGCAGTCGTACATTTGATCTTTATTATTTTTCATTCAGAGAAACTCTTCGCAATTATCGCAGCCGTCATATTCGAACTGTTCAAAAGTCTAACAAAGCAAACTAAATTTACAGACGTACATAACTTTGAATGCAGAGTAGAGCATTTACCTTGACTATCGAACAGACCAAACATGCCCGCAACCCTCGTAGGTCTTTAGGAATTGTATCAAAAGACATTATGAACTATTGGATAAACACGTACTTTACTTCGCAATTAAGCCAAACGCATAGAACCGAGCCCACCGAACAGCACCATTCACTTTATTATTTGTCAAAGAAATGTCAATGCAATTGTCATCGAGCAATTGCCAACAAATCTTAATCCCGAGAGGACTACACAATTTCAAAAAGTAGCTTAATACCTGTCAGATTGCAAGTCGCGATAGGCCTTTTATATGAAGGCCATGATCAAGTCGAGTTTACCCGGATTTAGAAATACCGTTAGAAACCACACCAGCAATAGTAACCAGTAATGATGAGTGTAATACAACCAGAAATATTGTTAATCAGGATACTAACCATGCACCAGTTGTAAGCACTAGATCGGGTCGTATAATAAATAAACCATTGTATATGAAAGATGCGCTATAAATGTCTGGTAATAATATGTAATACTTATTATGTAATAAGAATGAGTTCGATTGTGTAAACTAGAGAAAGGAGGTCTGTTCCCGTACTTCAGCAAACTGCAG
This sequence comes from Nemotelus pantherinus, assembly GCA_963978885.1. Lineage (NCBI taxonomy): Eukaryota > Metazoa > Arthropoda > Insecta > Diptera > Stratiomyidae > Nemotelus > Nemotelus pantherinus. The sequence continues at coordinate 65,774,475 of OZ022265.1, read as the reverse complement.
CAGTAACAGAATTTGGCAGCTGGCTTCTTTTTGCTGCAAAATTTGGCTTGCAGCAAAAGTGCGAAAATGACTTGCTGCGAATCTATTTTAATATATTAGATCTGTTCCCGTACCACGATTAATTGCGATTAATCGCGATTAATTGCAATGAAGCTGTTCCCGTACTCCGTTTTAATGAAAACTGAAAATTTCCCCTCTTTCAGTAATTTCAGTTGGGTCTGAGCTACTGAAAAATACTGAAAAGTGTCAAACGGAGTAAATATTTTCAAATGTGCGCGGCAAGCAACATATTTTTTGCGTAATGTTGCTATGAAGGTCCAATATTTTTGTGGCGATAGTTTATTACCGCTTAGGATGACTTTATAATCACTATTGTTCTCCCAAAAACCGAAAACTGACACTTTCGGTTGTAAATTTTCAGGAAATACAATGAGAGCGTTCCCGTACTTTTCATGAAATTCCCCACCACATGATTCAGGAAAATTCAGTAAAATTAAGTTACTGAAAGTACGGGAACAGACCTATTAGGTCTGTTCCCGTACCACGATTAATTGCGATTAATCGCGATTAATTGCAATGAAGCTGTTCCGTTACTCCGTTTTACTGAAAACTGAAAATTTCCCCTTTTTCAGTAGGTACGATGAAATTCCAGTAGGGTCTGAGCTACTGAAAAGAACTGAAAAGTGTCAAACGGAGTAAATATTTTCAAATGTGCGCGGCAAGCAACATATTTTTTGGGTAATGTTGCTATGAAGGTCGAATATTTTTGTGGCGATAATTTATTGCCGCTTAGGATGACTTTATAACCACTATTGTTCTCCCAAAAACTGAAAATTGACACTTTCGGTTGTCAATTTTCAGGAAATACAATGAGAGCGTTCCCGTACTTTTCATGAAATTCCCCACCACATGATTCAGGAAAATTCAGTAAAATTCAGTTACTGAAAGTACGGGATCAGACCTATTATAATAGATTCAAGTACGGGAACAGACCTAGGAAGATGTTATGAGTGAACCTGTATGTGTGAGAGTGGGGATACGCGAATATACAAGGTCTGTTCCCGAACTACGATTAATTACAATTAATTGCAATGAAGCGTACTAAAACGGAGTACAAAAAACGGCTTCATTGCAATTAATCGAAATTAACTGTAGTACGGGAACAGACCTCTATTGTATAGTGTGGACGGCAGTGCTGCCATATTAGGGATTTTAACCCTAGATTTAGAGATATTTGAAAAACTTCAGGGGACAAACAGGGAAAAAAATATTCAGGGTTTTGTTTAGGGCATTTTGAAATTGGATAATGCTTTTTCCAGGACGGATATTTCAATCAATAATAATCTGGAAATATGTAATGTATATATTTTTGTGATATAAGAAAATGCAGAGTGAGTAAAAACAATGACGTCACTTGATTACGGCATGCGGTGTTGTGATTGATCGCACTCGTCGGCGTCCCATGGTACTGTCTAACTGTGTCTCTCGCGACTCCGTCGATAATAGACCTTTCCGAACCAATTTTTTCTGAGTGAAAACTTAACGCACCCAGGAAAAAATTAGTCCCGAAAGATAAGGATGAGTGGGCGAAAGTTTCACCTCACCTTAAAAAAATTTTGCTTCATATGACCTACACATATAAACATTTACATTTAAATAGCCTGGTTTTTGTGAATGTCAAAAAAATTCCCGGAAATGACCTTACAATGGCTACTTAGGATAATTTTAGGAATAAATAGGAATTGTCTGGGGGTAAGCAACAGTGCGTGTCTGGCAGCACTGGTGGACGGCGCGTCAGTGCAAGAGCGATCACCATGTGCTGAACATCGGGCTTGTAACAGTCCATTATTAGGTCTGTTCCCGTACTACGATTGATTGCGATTAATCGTGATTAATTGCAATGACGCTGTTCCCGTACTCCGTTTTACTGACAACCGAAAATTTCCCCTATTTCAGTAAATTGTAGTGGGGTCTGAGCTACTGAAAAATACTGAAAAGTGTCAAACGGAGTAAATATTTTCAAATGTGCGCGGCAAGCAACATATTTTTTGCGTAATGTTGCTATGAAGGTCGAATATTTTTGTGGCGATCATTTATTACCGCTTAGGATGCCTTTATAATCACTAGGTCTGTTCCCGTACTTTCAGTCACTGAATTTTCCTGAATCATGTGGTGGGGATATTTCAAGAAAAGCACGGGAACGCTCTCATTGTATTTCCTGAAAATTGACAACCGAAAGTGTCAGCTTTCGTTTTTTGGGAGAACAATAGTGATTATAAAGTCATCCTAAGCGGTAATAAATTATCGCCACTTTTTAGCTACTTTTTAAAATGGTGTAGTCATCTCGTTGTTAAGATTTATTGGGAATTGCACAATGACAATTGTTTGAAATGTCTCTGACAATTAGTAATGTGAATGGTGCTGCTCGGTTGAATCAGGGAATATAGTCTAATTTCTTATTATCCGGCGACTGGTTTCGAAGATTTTATTGCGTAAAAGATATTTCGGATAAGTGTCGTGAATGTGATGTGTTTATTGTGCTGTATACGCGAGAACTTTGCAATTTGGAATACCTGCCACCTACTCTCGGCAATGTGAATTGTAAACAATTGCCGTTGGTGGTTGGTAGGTTTTATTCCACTTTAAAAATCATCAAATTTTGATAATCTGCAAATTCTTATACAAACGATATTTCGGATAAGTGTCCCGATGAATTGATGTCTGATGCTAAAGACTTTTTATATCTAAATTGCTTGTGAAAGATCCCAAAAAACATTGATTAACATGACATATCTGTTTCCTCACATCTCCTGTAGGTGGATCTCGTGAATTTCTTTATAACCATAAAAAAACATCACTGTGTGGACTGGTTGGGAAAAGTAGCTTAGGTCCGCCATCTTGTAGGTTAATTGCTTTTGCGATAGGCCTTTTATATGAAGGCCATGCTCAGACCCTACTGAAATTTACTGAAAGAGGGGAAGTTTTCAGTTTTCAGTAAAACGGAGTACGGGAACAGCTTCATTGCAATTAATCGCGATTAATCGCAATTAATCGTAGTACGGGAACAGACCTACTATTGTTCTCCCAAAAACTGAAAACTGACACTTTCGGTTATCAATTTTCAGGAAATACAATGAGAGCGTTCCCGTACTTTTCATGAAATTACCCACCACATGATTCAGGAAACTGCAACTTCGTTCATGTTATAAGCCGTTCACACTACACTCTAAATCAAGTAGATTTAGAAGCTGTCAAAGTTAATTAGGTAAGCGTCATTGATATAAAAGTATAGAGGATATGGCGATAGAGAAATTATTGTTGCCATTTTTTGGATTCTTTATTTGGGTTTGTAAATAACCGCACACAACTGAAAAACACAAAGGCGTCGTAATTATTGTATTTACGAGTTGGAGGGTGATAGCTAGGTTGCAAAAGTAACATTCCGGTGTATTTCCAAATTGAAATCATAAATATATCCTTAAAACCATATTTAAAAGATTGTTTTCCAAATTCAATTTATGCATACAAATGGCAACCCGAAGGACACTAAATATTTGATGTTACTACATTTGAAGATGCATTTTTTATTTGAGTGCGGATGAATATTTCGCGGTTTCAGTGATATATCCACGACCGTAAAAGATTTTATAATGATTCAATTGCGGGATTCAAGACAGTTAAGGCTACGATTTTGAAATAACCTACAGATTCTGCACACAAGAATTGCAAAACATTCATATATATATATATATATATATATATATATATATATATATATATATATATATATATATATATATATATATATATATATATATATATATATATATATATATATATATATATATATATATATATATATATATATATATATTTGTACACATTTGCGATAGAGGCGCAAAAACTCAACGATTGTCACAGCTTCGAACCTCCCTCCTCTTTTCTCAACCGGGCTTGGGACCGGCTATGGCAGATTTACAGTGCACGTTACATAATAAACTGTAATTTGTATTTAATTACCATTTTACTATTTCATTTTCCATTTTCATATACCTGGGCATATGCTGAAAATGACCCCTTTCAGTACTAAGTTTAGTACCCGCTTTGACCTACTTCAAAATTCAATATGTCACATTGCCTAAAATGTAAACAAACCGGGTGATGTTTTCGTTCTCGCGACGATTGCCAAGCTACTATTCACGCAAACGAAATAAACAGGCGTATTTGGGATTTAAACACTTCACGCATTCTCTGACAATAGTTATATTTTAGTAATGTTAGACCGTTCACTCATAAACTATGTTTTATTTCACCACAACCAAACCGCACAACTTAAAACCTCCTTTATTTAATTATGTATCCACATTAACTTAATGAAATAATCACTCTTAACTTAATGAAATAATCACAAGCCACTAAATGCAAAAATTCTTTGAACGCAGCTCCCGATCACGAATTATAAAACGTTTTCTGAATGCGCGGCTTGAAGACGCTCGATTTTTTGAAACTCAAATTGACAGTCCCAGGTACTGGAACTATGCTGGAACACCTGGGAATGTCAGAACACTGCGTCACAGCGTAATAACAACCAGCGTACCAACTTATTCCACTTTCCCAAAATAACACTTTGACCTTGAAATTGCGCCTCGATTTACGCAATGCATTATCTGTCAAAGCAGCCTGAGATTATGTTGGTATATTTTGCGAGAGTGGGCCGTATGTGAGCAGCGAAAAATCTAACTTGAGTATGTAGTTGCCGAATTGTATATTGCATCTCTTTCTGCTCCATGCGATTTTTTCCAACTTTCCAGGCTGACCAACAATACAGTCTCAGGTTAGATCACTGGATTTTTGGGCCGTATACATATACGGAGTTGGTACGCTGGTTAGGAACTACTCATTACGCTGTGACTGCGTTCTCACCCATATTCATACAATTGTTTCTGGCAACAGTCACGTACAGTATGCGTATATGCTATTCGCATATCCTCTATACTTTTATATCAATGGTAAGCGTTCACACTACCCGAAGTGATTTAGAATAAGGAGATTTAGAGAGAGAAATGTCATTCGAATTTATGTGTACAATCTTTTTTGCGTGAAAGTTGTTGAAAATGGTGCAGGAACATGCAAGAACATTTTCTTTTCACTTTGTACAACTCACATTTGCCTTTTTAATTCAATTTTTGCTATTTTAGGACGAAATTCGAATGACATTTCATTCAAATCTACTCTCGCTCTCACGGCTGGAATTCGCCGCGCTCTGACAAAAATTCGCCAGGGACAAAATTCAAAATAGTACCTGATTTGTACTTGATTAACTCTAAATCTACTTGATTAACTCTGTCAGAAGCCGAAAAAAATGTATGGGTAATCAGGTAGATTTACTGCTGAAACACAATGTGTAGCCGTAGCCGTGGCCTGCAGCGAAGCCAGGAGCTGTCAAAAAGTTAAAAGTTACAAAAGTTACAATGCGTAGCCCATGGCGCCGTGGCCGTAGCCGAAGTTGAGCAACTTTCTACTTTTTGCCTGGCTACATCTTTGACAGCTTGCATGTGCAATGCTGGTAAAACTCTATTACGTGCCCATATCGCCGTTAGACACTTTTACCGACTGTGTTTTTTCTCTGTGGTTGTGTATTTGTTCTTTGGGATGTTTTCTCTTTGTTTGTTTATCTTCAGTGTTTTGTGTTATCGTGCATTTTTTGTAAGTTCTTGTTAGTTATTCTAGAATGTTTAATACCAGCCCGACATCTGGTTGTAGCAGGGGCAAAGACTTCAAGAATAATCATCGAAAACATATATAAACCAAATGGGAAGACAACGCAATTATGATAAACTAGCAAACAAACAAAAAACACCCACAAAAACGCAAAAAAACACAATCGGTAAAATTGTCTAACAGCATATCCATTAGAAAATTTTACTGATTGTGTTTTTTTAGTATAAACTTTCTGTCTGCATGCTGGTTAGTTCGAAGATATGCAATGATTAATGTTTTTCTGCAGCATACAGGTATATAACTATTGAATTCAGCATATTTCCACTATAGATGTTTTTGTATTTTGAATAATGATGTAATAGAGTTTGCAGTTTTCAAAACCGGTGTTAACTCAAAATCCGAAAAAAAATCAGATACAAGGTTGATGACAAGCACTGCAGTATGGAGGACACGTGGGCGAGTTTACCCGCAATGATTACGTAAAAAAGTTTTTCCACGCTTTGCAAAAGTTCTACCGATGTATTCCATTTTTCAACGATTATCCTAAAACAATGCCTTCAGTTGATCTAAAAATAAACAGCTAGCTAACACCGATTACATAAAATTGATAAAAAAAACTTCAATAAAACAATATCTTGCTAAATCAAACTCAGAAAGAGAAAGAATATAAAATATGTAACTAATTTCCACACAGAAAAAACAATTTTGACAGCTGCCGCTGGCTACATCATTGTGTTCGGTCATGGCCGTCATATAAGTGCGGTTTACAGCAGTCGGACCAAAAGTGACCTGACCTAAAGCGCGGACTAAATGAACTTAGTCCTCAAGTGTATACACCGATCTGACCTAAAATTTGCTTAGGTGGAATTTAGTCCTCGTTCTTATATGACAGCTGTAATTTAGTTTAATTTTCCTTCATGCACTGTATTTATCGTTTCATTTGTCTCTCAAACATGTTTATTTCAACGATTTTGTGTCAAAGGGGAATGTTATGAGCTTATATTCAACATACATACATTATTAATAGTCGCGCAAAAATCAATGTTTAGGTCGCGTGTGTTTACAGCGATATAGTCCACGACCTATATTTAGGTCAGGTCGCTTGAAATCGTAGACCGACCTAAATTTAGGTCGGTCCGCGAGTGTATACACCAGGTGGACTAAAAAATTTAGGTGGAATTTGGTGTTTAGTCCGCGGACTAAACGTTCGCTGTATACGATATCATAGAAGGCCGGTCGCGACTTGCAATCTGACAGGTGTTAATGTACCTTTTAAAATTGCCATGTCCTCTCGGGGTTAAGATTTAACGGCTATTGCTCGATGACAATTGGTTTGACAATTCGAACTGTCAATGGAGTTCTACTAAACCCTGGCCGTCATAACCAAACTGTTTTCGGATAAGTGGCACGATGTTTATTCTAGATCTTGATGTAGAAATCGAAATAATTCGCGACGATCATGTGTTACTAGATGGCAAACAGAACAATGAGTTGATTGAGCTGTTTAGTAAAGAACAGTATCTCGAAGCGGAGGATAAAATCGAAAAGGTTCTGGCAAAGATCTTCAAACAGTCGAAGCCGCAAAAACGCAAAATACTGAGCAACTAATCGACGTAGCGCCTTGATCGAAGATAACTGCAAACACATACTAGGTGCGTTTTTTTGCTCCGATGCAGTGCAGAGTACAACTATGCCGGAAAAACAACGATCTAGTATAAAACAGCAGTGCATTCGCTAAACCTGACATAAGTTGCTATATTCGCTGTGGTCCCACAAAACAGCTGAAAAAAAGGGAGAAAATAACGAGTATACACTACCACAATCGATAGAAAATAGAAAAAAAAACTAACAGAAAATTAATTCTTTTAACTTTCTACACATTATGAGGGCCTTTTCTAATTTCGCAACTACCAAAACATTCAACATAACCATGAAAACCGAAAGCCACCTCACAGAAAAAAATACAACTTCTCATGAGCTTTTCTTTTTTCTATCAGCACATTCTACACTTCAACACGTGAACTACAAATGACGCATAGAATTTCTGTACTAGTGAATTCACTGGTGTAGGAGTGTTGTTGTTTTCAATGCGTCTACTCTACTCTCCGCTGGATAGAGGAGCAAAAAAACGCGCCTACTGTAATTCCAATAACGAGTAGTAATATGTCGATATTACGACCTAATATACATCAAGGCTTGGTGGACATTAATAAAAAGTGATAATTGTTGATGGGATGGAGGTATTGTATTTCTGAACGAATTTGGGAAAACTTTCAAATTATATTTTATTTTAGATTTACGATTGCTTTGACTTAGTACGATGAATAGACGTGTTATGGCCCCATGAGAGTATGCGCTCGAATGGTGGGCGATCATCATGGGAAGGATTGGTCACCGAAGGAGGGCATGGTTGGTTTTGTTCTACGTTGCTGGCAACCGAATCATCTGGACCAACGTTTTCGATCGAATGTAAATACAACGCTTTATCTTATCGCAATCGGCGACCGATTTGTTCCTATTGGAGAGCATGGAATCGAAGAATGTAAGGAAAATAGCTGTTATTTTGGTAGCAGCAAACAAAGTGACATGGCTATCTATCTTGGCTCGGCTACTCAAGTTCAACAGAATGATTTTGATGTTAATGAATTTACTTATGAACACAATTTGAAAAGCATAAAAAATGAAAAGCATATTCTAACTATGAACGAGGTAGTTTCTGCATTGAATTTATATGAATCCTTTGTTTGTTGTTTCTTATCCATAGACTGTTAAAGTTAATAGCAATACGAATATCGAAAATCTGCGACTCGAAGATGTCAAAGAAGCAGCAGAACAAAAAGAGAAAATCATCCTTAGCTCGACGACGCGACCTGCTGAGATGCTAACGATTCCACCGCCCACTATCTTGTCGACTATGAAGTATTGAAAACGACAAAACAATTTTAATCGAATCGACTTTTGTTTCAAATGGCATTAATTATATATATATCGCACTTATTTCACACGATGAAGATGATCAGCAAGTAATAACATACATATATTAAATGAAGTGAATTACTTTTAAAACTTTTCACGATTCAGCGATGTATTGTTACTATGTGCGTTTTATTTCATATAAAAGTTTTAATGCGTGTTGGTTTCATTACAGTCGGAGTTGAAAATCGTAACGAAAATAAAAACTAACAATAAAAAGTCTTTATTTGATATTTCGTAATTTATTACATATTTACGTCTCTTATACACTTCCAAATTGAACGCTTTGTATTCTGTTTCAGGTTATCGATCCAGTTTCTTCTTTTATATACTTACCAATAAATGAGTCCTCCTTACATTACTAGTTTTTCTGCCTGTTAATGCAAATAAATTTTGATTAAATTTGTGAAAAAGTTATTAAATATATTGTCAATTACCTTGGATGTTTACCTCTTGGATGTTTACCCGCTCGATATACTTGACGTATGAGCTTCCTCATATCTCCTGTAGGTGGATCTCGTGATTCTCTTTAGCAGCCCATAGAAAAACTTCACTGTGCGGACTGGTCGAGAAAAGGTACATTAGGTCCGCCATCTTGCACGTTAATTGCTTTTGCGACCGGCCTTCTATACGACGCTTTCTATATTCTATATCTGGCTACATCACTAACGGCAGCATTGTTGACAGCACTCGCAGCAGGCCACGGCTGCACATTGTGTTTCAGCAGTTAAGTTGATTTAGCTCTAAAGCGATCAGCTGATCGAAATCGCCTGATTTAGAGTGTAGTGTGAACGGCATATCAATTACATACCAACACATGTTGGCTCGCAGGCTCATAATGCAGCAAATAGATATTGGCCGAGGCCAGGCGAGCCGAAGTCAGACGAGGCCGCCAACATGTGGACGACATTTGACAGCTCGTCACGAATCGCCTTGGCTTCGGCCCAAAACCCATTTCGATCGGAAGTCGCACGAGCGCCTGTGACACCTGTCAAAGTCACTTGTCTGGACCGTCCACACACTCGGCTCGCCTGGGCTCGGCCAATATGTATTTTCCACATAAGTAGTTGGCCTGGCCTTGGCTAATGTAGCAAATAGATATTGGCCGAGGCCAGGCGAGCCGAAGTCAGACGAGGCCGCCAACATGTGGACGGCATTTGACAGCTCGTCACGAATCACCTTGGCTCGTGCTCAACATCCATTCCGATCGGATGTGGCACGAGCGCCTGTGACACCTGTCAAAGTCGCTCGTCTGGACCGCCCACACAATCGGCTCGCCTGGGCTCGGCCAATATCTATTTTCCACATAATAAGTATTTGCTACATAATAGCCCGTCCAGACTACGGAAACTTAAGTATCCGCATACATAAGTATCGTCCACACTTTTCATTGATTTTCATGGCAAGGGTAAAATGTATCTGCAGATGTCGCTGCAGTGAGGACAATACTTATGTATCCGGATACATAAGTATCCGTAGTCTGGACGGGCTATAATAGCGGATACTTAAGTATCCGTAGTCTGGACGGGCTATAACAGTTTACCTCCCATTTTACGGCAAGTGTCAGTTGCACCGGTTGCACCATAGAGATAAAATAGTAGAGTCGCCCATGTGATACGACTGCTTTGCATCTACCCCTGCAACTTTCGCCAAGCGTCCCATCTATCAACTTGACAAGATATTTTCCACGTGGTGATCATATGACGTATGATTCCAAATGAGATAGATGCGCAAGAGGCAGACAAAATATCGCATATCCCTTAGCTCTTGGTTACTTCCCCTCCAATACATTTCAAATGTGAAGGGCCACTCCATTGTCTACTACCTCCATTGGTTGCACCCATTGATATAAAAGTATAGAGGATATGGGCACAGCGTAATAACAACCAGCGTACCAACTTATTCCACTTTCCCAAAAAAACACTTTGACCTTGAAATTGCGCCTCCATTTACGCAATGCATTATCTGTCAAAGCAGCCTGAGATTATGTTGGTATATTTTGCGAGAGTGGGCCGTATGTGAGCAGCGAAAAATCTACCTTGAGTATGTAGTTGCCGAATTGTATATTGCATCTCTTTCTGCTCCATGCGATTTTTTCCAACTTTCCAGGCTGACCAACAATACAGTCTCAGGTTAGATCACTGGATTTTTGGGCCGTATACATATACGGAGTTGGTACGCTGGTTAGGAACTACTCATTACGCTGTGATATGGGCATAGCGAAATTTTTGTTGCCATTTTTTGGATTGTTTGATAGTTGTAGTGAATACATGCATCTGGCATAAAAATACAAAGGTGTAGTGATTATACGATTTCATATAATTAAAGGGGCCAATATATTTTAAATATATTAAAATGGTGTTTCGATTTAACTGGAAGAATTTAATAGTAAAATACATTCACAATATCTATGAACGGTTAATGATGAAATACGTGGAAATTTTATTTATTAACATTTGTGATGAATTCAAATAAAAGAAATTGAATCAATGATTTGTATAAATTTCTGAATTTTATCCCGAGAAAATGCAACACAAATCAGTGCGCGTTATTAAATTTATAAACCAATGTTATTGATAATAATAACTTCTGTTCAAATCATTTATCAACCATAAACTCAGAATATTTAAAATGCATTTTAAAATACGAATCTTACCACAGAACCAAATCTTAAGTTACCAGCCCCCCTCCTCCTTTTGCAACCGGGCTTTGGACCGGCGTTGGCGGATTTCGGCTTCCCTTGGATAATTTAATTCATAATATAATCCGGGTTATTATTTAGAAGCATAGAGAATAGTTACATTCGAAAATATGTGAGAGATTAGATCTGTTCGCGTACTGCAGCAGCAACATATTTTTGCAGCTGGCTTCTTTCTGTGGCAAAATTTGGGTGGCAGCAAGAGTGCTAAAACGACGTGCTGTGAATCTATTTTAATATAAGGTGCGTTTTTTTGCACACCCGAGCAGATCCAAATTTGTTAAGTATATTGAATACAATAACAATTTTGTTGTTGTATTCAATACACTTAACAGATATTGATCTGCTCGGGTGTGCAAAAAAACGCACCTATATTATAATAGATTCAGGTACGTGAACAGACCTATTAGAATCTTCAATATGATTTTCCTTCAATACGATTTCGCGTAAGTTTTTGCTAGTTAATTTCAAATACAGCAGATTGTAAAATATTTTAAAAATTCAATCGTAGTTTCCATTATCTGGGAAAAAAACACAATATAACTTATTCCCCAGAACATTTATCACTTCCACTTACTAATGCAATTTGCACTTTTTATAATGATGCAATTGCGGTATCCAAGACAGTTAAGGCTACGATTTTGAATACATATTCTGCAAACAACAATTTCAAAACATTCATTTAAATATAGACCATTTATAAGAGTACTAAAGGACATTACAATACATTTACGTGTGCATGATCTTTGCATATCTATATATATATAATATAAATATATATATATATATATATATATATATATACATATATATATATATATATATATATATATATATATATATATATATATATATATATATATATATATATATATATATATATATATATATATAAATATATATATATATATATATATATATATATATATATATATATATATATATATATATATATATATATATATATATATGTATATCTATATACATAAAAATGTATAAATACATAAATGTATATGTATATGCATATGTATATATATATATATATATATATATATATATATATATATATATATATATATATATGTATATATATATATATGTATATTTATATATATATATATATATATATATATATATATATATATATATATATATATATATATATATATATATATATATTTATTTATGTATATATTTGCACATATATGCGATAGAGGTGCAAAAACTCAGCTATTCTCACAGCTTCGCACCTCCCTCCTCTTTTCTCAACCGGGCTTGGGACCGGCTATGGCAGATTTACAATGCTCGTTACATAATTAACTGTTATTTATTGGCTTCAGAAACTACAATTTTACTATTTCATTTTCTATTTTCATGTACCTGAGCATATGCTGAAAATGCCCCCTTTCATTATTTAGTTTAGTACCCGCTTTGACCTACTTACAAAGTCAACATGTCACACTGCTTAAAATGTAAACAAACCGGGTGATGTTTTCGTTCTCGCGACAATTGCCAAGCTATCATTCACGCAAACGAAATAAACAATAAACAAATGAAATTTAAACACTTCACGCATTCTCTAACAAAAGCTATATTTTAAAAATATTAAACCGTTCACTCATTAACTTTATTTTCTTTCACCAAAACCAAACCGCACAACATAAAACCTGCTTTACCTAATTCTGTATACACATTAGCTTAATGAAATAATCACTCGACACTGCCACTCATATGCGCACGACACTAAATGCAATATTTTTTTGAATGCAGCTCCCGATCACGAATTATAAAGCGTTTTATAAATGCGCGGCTTGAAGACAATCGATTTTATGAAACGAAAATTGACAGTCCCAGTAACTGGAACGATGCTGGAACACCTGAGATTGTCAGAACCAAAGTGTATAGAATGATAAGTGGGTGAACTCCTTCCATCTTCCAGAAAAAACACTTCGACCTTGAAATTGCGCCTCCATTTACGCAATGCATTATCTGTCAAAGCAACCTGAGAGTGTGCTGGTATTTTTTGCGAGAGTGAGTCGTATGTGAGCAACGAAAAATCTAGCCTGAGTATGTAGTTGTCGAATCTTATCTTGCACCTCTTTCTGTTCCATGCGATTTCTTCCAATTTTCCAGGCTGATCAACAATACAATCTCAGGCTAGTTCACTGGAAGTTTTGGACCGTATACATATACGGAGTCCGCACGCTGGTTAGGAACTAACTCTTTACGCTGTGGTCAGAACACTGCATTCTCACCCATATTAATACAATTGTTTCTGGCAACAGTCACGGACAGTATACGTATATGCTATTCGCATATCCTCTATACTTTTATATCAATGGTTGCACCAATGATTGCACAGCTGATTTCTGTTTAGTTCACAAACAAGAATCGTAAAAACGTCGGCTAATGCCTGCAAGTCAGGAGGCCAAAAACTTTTTCTGGAACATTTTAGAAAAACCGGAGGACAGAAACTGAAAGAAATACGCGGTTAAAGGGCTGGAGAGCGTTTTCGTATCTTGTGTGAATCGTATAACTTAAATCATGGAGCGCAATTATAAGGAAGATCAGGCAAATGAAGTGGAGGCACTCGAATCAATTTACTGCGGTGAAATGGAAGGTATGCAAATATAGGTATGCTCGCGTACTACGATCAATTGCAATCAAGCCGTTTTTGTACTTCGTTTTGCTGAAAACTGAAAATTTCCGCTCAGTAAATTGCAGTAGGGTCTGAGCATGGCCTTGTCTGAGCTACTGAAAAATACTGAGAAGTGTCCAACGGTGTGGCGCGAGTAAATATTTTCAATTGTGCGCAGCAAGCAACATATTTTTATGCGTAATGCTGTTTTGAAAGTCGAATATTTTTGTGGCGATAATTTGTCACCACTTAGGATGACTTAATAATCACTAATTGTTCTCCCAAAAACCGACAACTGACACTTTTGGTTGACAATTTTCAGGAAATGCAATGAGAGCGTTTTCGTACTTTTCATAAATTTCTCCCACCACATGATCAAGGAAAATTCGGTAAAATTCAGTGACTGAAAGTACGCGAACAGACCTTATATGTGGTCTGTGATCTTAGTTTAATTAATTTTGTTGTCTTTTAGTTTTGGAAGTCGAGCCTTTCAAAAAAATCAAGATTGCAGTCTCCACAGAAGAATATAACGCAGTAGAGAGAAATGGTTTGCAGTGCAGTCTTGTATTTACGTACACCGAAAAATACCCTGACGAACCACCGCTAGTAGAGATTGAAGACAAGGTCAACTTCGATGATGACTATGAATCCAGACTACTAGAAAACTTAAAGAAAACAATTGAAGAAAACATCGGAATGGAAATGATATTTTCACTAGTCAGCAGCGGACAAGAATGGCTGAACACACGTTGGGATGAACATAAAACACTGGAAGAAAATGATCGTCTTCAGAAGCTGCAGGAGCAAGAAGAAGCGGAGCGTAAGCGATTCGAAGGAACTCGAGTCAACGTGGAAACATTTATGACATGGAAATTGAAGTTTGAGGAAGAGATGGGTATTGCTGCAAAGAGAGAAAAAGCATTAAATGATGCAAAAAAATTGACCGGTAGGGAGTTGTTCCTGCGCGACAATACTCTGAATGAGTCTGACATAAAATTCTTGCTTGAAGCTGGTGATTCGATAGAGAACGTAAAAATCGACGAGTCTCTGTTTCAAAACATGGACGACCTAGAACTAGACTCAGAAGATGATGAAGAAGATGAAGATTATGTGCCGGGTAAAAACTCAGACTGAAAGTAATGCATTTGGTTTCTTGTGATTTTTAATAAAAATATTCAACAGCATTGGTGACACATTTTTATTTTGGATGTAGTTTCAGATGGGAGCATATTTTTCATTTTTAGAATATCCGTGTAAAAACAGCATTTTATATTCTTGTAAACCAATAGCGTTGTATTTTTGTGAAAAAAAGTCTATCGAGAGCTAAAGTTTTAAGTGGTGTTATCGCTCATTTTGATATTGCTATGTAGCATATTGTATTATTTTGTTGCAGCTTGCATTGGAGAATGATCGATGCAGGGCACTCGTATGTGCATACGTAAGACAGTATCTCGTGATGGCTATAAATCTCGTATCGTGAAACTTGGAGATAGCCTTTGGAAAATATACTCTTCATTTATTTCTCTTCTGTAGTTGTATTCTTTCTTGTGTGGCTGAGTAAGATTTGCCGGCTCATGAAGAAGGTAGGGCTCATGTAAGCGACGGAAGAATCCGAAATAATCGCAATGAAAATGGCGAGAATGGAGGAAAATGTTAATACTATTAATCTAATAAAATTAGATTACCTATCACAAGTTCTACGAACTTTTTGGGGGAAGATGTTATTGAATTGTAAAAAAATTAATGAAAAAAAACGATATCCGACATCGGATTCAGAATCATAATAGCCCCGGAAAAAATCTCGTGTTCCGAGCTAAATGATTGTTTACTGGATAAGAAATATTTGAATATTGCCTTAAATCCATAGCTCGAATAGAAGACGGTGCCCCCGGTAACAAATTACGATATGTTAAGGTAGGTCTCCAAATGTTGCATTTCTGTGAATTGCGTTTTTTTGTTCCTCTAGTGCGAAGACGCAACGATTCCTGAATATATCGACTATTATTAGATAAATTATAGGTAAATTATTTGATTAGTGATTGTTGCTGTCATATTGAACATACGATTCGCGGTGGAATCATACTTGCACAATATCAATTAGTGATTAAAAATGCATATTGTGCATAATGCAAATCGAGTAATGAGCAAAGCTATCCGTTCCTGCACAAATATGTAACCTACCGTAGTTTCTCGCCATTTCAGTCAATATATATGGGATTTTTAAACGAATTTATCAAAGTAGTGGGCTGAATTTTGAACTTTCACATGGAAAATCAACCATCAAATCAGTTGCTAAGTGCAATACGCCCTTGGCCCAAGACGTGCAGCAAGTTGTACAGGGATAATTTTTATATGCATTCCGCGGAAATTTGTTGATATTGCGGGTTTCTAGCATCTACTGTGCAAAAAATCAATTCAAAGAAGGTTTGTTAATTTTATTGAAAATAGTAAAACATATTTCAGTTATCAAAACCTAGCGAACTGCCTCGATATCATCTAGGTCAAAGTCCGATTCAGAGTCTTCTGCCGTTTGCGAAGTTTGTTTTACGGCATCGGATGCATCTGGCCTCTTACTTGTTTCCACAGCTTTCGGGAAATGCAGGTGCGACCACGTACAGACCTCGGCTTTCGGCATTGTAATCTCGACTTTCGTGCCGAACATCTTGGCAGTTGTTTTGCTGACGTCGATTATCTAGTCGAGGAAACAAATATTTTCAATTTACCGTTGGTGTTAAAGTGCATACTTACACCCCTAAGTTCCAAGTCCAAAGCGAAAGCCATGTTGTTTTGATCGGGAAAAATTAAATTAACTTTAAGCCTAACAGGGTTAACCTCCACACAGCTCTTTTCATAATGATATAGTTTGGCATATATTGCTACTATGACGTCCGAAGGAGTTTGGTGCCAGTCATAACGACAGTTAATAGTCTTTTTGTCATTCTATAAAATATACAATTTAAAGTGCTTCCTAGTTTTTAGTTGGCACTTCGTACTTCTTCTACCCACTTGTGGATTCCGTAGGAGCATCCTGCCTGATTTAGAAATGTTGTGAAATCTGTTGTCTTCTTTTGGCAGCACGACCAGTATTTCATTCCTTCGTGGAATATCGGGACGCCAGGATGGTATTGGCATTCCGATTCGTCAGAGTCGGGCGATGTATAAGAGCATTTGCAGCCACCGTTTTTGCACGCAGTTCCAATAAGAATATCGCTACAATATACAAACTATAGATGAAATACGATATTATTTCACTTACTTGAATGTAACCTCTTTCACCTCCTTGTGAACTAAACTGTCGATACTTTGCCTTAATGTAGGCGCAACTTCGGCTATAACCCTTGTCAATGGGGTATCGAAAGGTGGTCTTTTCAAAGGTGCTGGTATTGGCTTACGAACTGGTATTTCTTCCTCTATCACGGGAGCAGGCGGCTTCTCGGGCTCCGGCGGCTTTTCATTCGAGTGTTTCGAAAACGTGCAACCCTTCATATTTAAAAATTCAGTGAAATCAACACTTTTGCGATTGCAGCATGTCCACCCTTTATAGGCATCGTGAAAGAAAGGCTCGCCAGGATGATGACAACAAGACTCTACAGTTGTGCTTTTTATGTATGTTCATTATATATATGAATCATTGTCACATTACCATCCGTATTTTTATCGGGGTCATACTGTTGACCACAGCCTCTGTTGTAGCACTGCAGCATATTTGGCGACTTTACAAATTGCATGTTGTCTTATTCCATCCCCAATCAAATTTGCAGAATTTAATTTTATTTCAGTTTACGAATAAAAACTCGTTGGTATCGGAGGAAAGTTCAAGAAGCTTGAATTGAGAAATGAACGTCAGATTTGTGATTGGCACTTTTATGTGCCAAATAGATATTGGCCGAGCCCAGGCGAGATCTGGCGAGCCTGAGTGTGTGGACGGTCCAGACGAGCGACTTTGACAGGGCTCGCCGGCGCTCGTGCCACATCCGATCGGAATGGATTTTGAGCACGAGTCAAAGCGATTTCGAACGAGCCGTCAAATGCCGTCCACATGTTCGTGGTCTCGTCTGACTTCGGCTCGCCTGGTCTCGGCCAATATGTATTTGCCACATTAGAGTGCGTTCGGAATCACACCGCTGACACTGCGACCAATGGTAGGATATACAGCGGTCGGACCAAAAGTGACCTGACCTAAAGCGCGGACTAAATGAACTTTTTTTTTTCCTCCTTCCTTCCACTCTCTCCATCACTCTATCAGCGTGCACAGTCCATGTGCACCATCTTTACCCTCCAGTAAGTTTTTCATAGAGCTTCCCAGACAACTAATTTGTTGGTATAAGGGACAGCATAATTCTTATCAATAAGATAGACTCACTTTTATTAACTTATTATTGTCTTCATTGACTTGTGTCCAGAGAAAAGTATAGAAAAAACTCTGGTGCTATTTGTCATTGTGCGTTGTTAATTTTTATGTGCAATTTTAAGTTTTCTTTGAATCTCATGATATTGGTTGAATTCTTTAACGGATCTGGCAATGTATTGTAGAAGGCTATAGCCTGTTGTATTGGATCTAGCTTTAATCTATCCGTTCTTGGTTTGCAAACTAAAAGGTTGCTGGCTGATCTTGTTTCTCTGCTAGTCAACTCTCCAACAGTTCGAGGAATATCTGGCCATTTTAGTCCGTTGTTGATAATTTGGTAAATTATTTTGCCTCTTTCAAGATTAATAATCTGTTGGATGCTCAATAACCCTGATCGAGCGTACACATCGACCGTTGGTGTTAAGGTCGGCAACCTAAATATAACCTTTATCGCCTTAGGGACAAGTCTCCCAATCAGCTCGATGTTATGCTTAGATGTTTGACTCCACAAGACTGCTCCATATTTAACAGTAGATAAGATAAACGCATTTAATTTAATTTAATTAAATAAACGCATTTGTCTGGTGGCTACCAGCACTCTTAGCGCAGATGTCGTTTTTTTGACAATTTGATGCTTTGTGATTAAATCCCTGGCATTTGTAGCATCTCATGATGTTATGGTCCTCGATGACAAAATGTGTCCCAAAATCAATGTTGATGTACTGGTTAACTATTCGATCAAATAGCCTTCCCCCGACTTCAACAAATGCTATCCATTTACCAGATTTTTTAATTTGTCTCGTGTGCACAACCTCAAATACATCATCCAAATTAATTGAATGATTTAAGTTTTTTATCTCATCTTTTAGCTCGTCCGTTGTGTATTTTCTTTGAAGACCCTTGACCACTAGTCGGGGAAGCTTCCTCTTAGTAATTTCTGCACTGTATTTGTTTGACATTTTCTCGTTTATTTCTTTTAGTAAAATTTCCGAGTTCTCCAGTGAATTTGTTTTTATTATTATGCCCCCACTTCGGAGTGGCTTTGTATACTCAACCGGAGTTTTCAATGCGCATGGTTTTACTTTTTCTTTTAAATCCTGGATGGTTTTCCCAGGATCCTGCTCTTTCCTTGGTTTGATTACGATGCCTCTATTGAATTTTTTGGGCTTTGGCTCACTTGGTTGTCTTAGCATGTCCGCATATGATGGCTTTTTTGGTTCTTTAAAGGCATCAACCTGAATATTTTCAAGCTTTTCTTCTATTTTCTTTACTAGCCGGTGAGTTGATTCAATTTGTGAAATAATTTTATCTTCACGGCTTGTTTTTAAAGCAGCATTGCATTTACTGCAGAACCACTTTACCAAGTCACCCAATTGTGCGATGTTATTATATTCCTGGGTGGAGATACCGATGCAGGTTATATGAAACCACCTATCGCCGCAAAAGCCCTCGGAAGCTATGCTTTGGTGGTCGTCCTTCACAACTCTTCGGCACTTGCCACAATTAGTGCCGCTGCTCATGATTGGCAGCACTCACTTTCGCTGCAGCTGAAAAACTATCGATAACTTATCGCAGACACACACCAATCAAACCGAAAAACACTCGTTCAAAAATACACCAACAGTCATACAAGATATTTTAACAGGAAAGAAAAACAGTTAATGCTTACGAAATTTTTCAAGAACAAATTAACACTAAATGGAAATATATCACCAAGGTCCAATATCCACAGGAACAGGAGAACCACTTCCAAATCACACACGACAAATTCAAAATCGAACGAAAAAACTGTTCAGTCTGCTTTTCAATCGGAAAGCAACAGCTGCTGGCCACAACCATAGAGGTATAATCATGGCCTTGTATAATGCTTCAAATACATATTGGCCCAAGCTAAACCATCTCGGGCTGGGCCACCACAGACCAATTCGAGGACAAATGCTACTGTCCACACCATGGCCGGAGCTGGTGAGCTTCAGTTGTCTATTATCAGCCTGTCTAATCTGTTTGGTTGGTGTATGTTGGTGCCCAAATCCCACTCAGATCGGAATGCAGGCCAATATCGACCAATCGTAGCCATCTCAAACCAAGGGGGTGTACACATATTGGCCATAGGCTCTGTTGGTTTGGCTTGGGCCAATATGTATTTCCTACATAAGACATTAAGAGGGGTGGTAAAGAAGCATTCTGTCTCGAGGTCACCCAGATCAATGCCTCCTAGAAGTACGGGCCGTAATGCAGAATGATGACGTCAGAGCAGTAGGCCAAAATGTCGCGGAAAACACACATAGTCTTATGGGACGTGCGCGGGAAAATGTTAATTGTACGGGTTGTGTTAAAGTGAGTAAAGTGAAAACAAAGTGAGATCCGGGGAACAGTGCTAGTGAACAGCTAAAACACAAATTAATGCGGTGCGCGCGGTATAATTAGAAAAATTCGCCACGAAATGTTTATCTGATGTTCTTAGGTTATGTGGTGTTTTGTGTCGATTCACTTTCGATACAATTGATTGACACAAAATGCAAGTTATAACTAAATATTAACACTACAATGCGTCCACGCACAAAAAACTAACGTTTTAATCATATTTTAGCTTAAAAACCGCAAGTGAAATCTCTGTGTGTGTCGGCACTGCCTCGTGGAAATGTCAACATAGCCTACTGAAATGACGTCACAGCAAGAACGATTACGTAGCCTGACGGCCCGTACATCTAGGAGGCATTGCCCATATCCACAAATTATTTCAATACAACGAAATATCTTTCGGGGTGTAGATCAGTTGCTCGTTTTGGGGGCAGTCACTTGGCGCGCATATTTGAAAAAATAGGAAAATATTAAAATTCAAGGAACAATATGCGTATATTTAAAATTTGAAGGTAATCTGCACTCTACATTGTGGCCGGCCATTGTTCTTCAGTATTAATATTTTTCACTAAATTGAAATCTATGGCTTCTCAAGTAAAAATTAGTCATTAAATTAAAATATTTGCTTCTAAAAAGTAGAACGAACGAATCTTATTGTTGATGGACTATATATTATTATCTTGCAACATTTTCATCAATTGCATTAACGCTATTTAACCACTGTGCGCAGGTTAATGAGAAAATTATTATCATTTCATTACGTTTGCTTAAAATGATAAATCTGAACACTTGTATGTAAATGAGGTGCCAAATTTTCTACTACCTCTCTCTTCCTTTTTAACCGGGCTTGGGACCGGCTTCGGCGGAATTAAGGCAAAACAGATTTTTCTAGGCTCTTTTTATTTACATGAATTCATTCTTCTAAAATTAACCTGAATTTATGATAGTCGAAACCATACCATTTTAATAAGTTTCTTATTTTAGCATATGTTATAATAGTAAGCAGCACAAATTTTTCCAAAAATTATAATTTTTTCCTTGTAAATGTACGCTACTAATAATCGTAGATTTTTTTTTCTGTTCGAATTTTATTTAGGTCGACCGACATTTTTTTTGAATTCTTCAAACTAAAATCAGTTGCCCCTGTGAATGAGCTTCTAAGCCTACTTCATTGGCATTTCCGCCATTTTGGAGTCCAAGAGAAACTGTCAGGTACCCAGGTGTCAGATACGTGGGCCAGCAGACGAGCACTTGAATCGACATCACACAATTGCACTAAAATTACTGGTTCTCAGCCACGCCAAGTACTCAATTCTACTTAATTTGGACTACAGACTTTACCATAAGGTAAATGGTAAGTACTTACCTGTAGAAAGTTCACTCAGGCAGGCAGGAGCCCGTATTTTTTGAACAAAACTTCACTTCACATTTCGTTGCCGGTGTTTTGATAGAAACTGAAGGTGTCACTGCCACTTTTAACCGTATCTTATACTTCTAATAACTTTCTACACTTCTCAGCACTCGCGTCACTAAATTTGGTTTGAAAACATAGCTTGTTCGAGCTAATTTCATCTCAAAATCAATAGCATACTTGAAAATTGTTTGGTTTGTTTGTGTGTGCGATTTGACATTGACTCCTGGATACTTGACAGCACTCCGTAAAGCTTGAGAGGTGAAGGCGAGGGGAAGAAGAATGCTCGAGACACACACCTACAGGCGTTTACACGGATACCGCCACTCTAAAGTCTTATACCACAACGTCTACTCGCTTTGACAGTTAAACTGTCTCCTGAATTCAGGCTTAATTTCTAAAAACGCTGCAGACTGCATCAGCTGACATTCGTTTGAGAGTGTTGGCCGGGCAAAAACCATTTAAATTGAGGCGGAAATTCCGTTCCAGGCATTAAATTGTAAATGGACGAAAAACAGATGCAGAAAATTTAAACATCAAACCTCCACAAATTAGGTCTCTTCCCGTACTTCAGCAAACTGCAGCAGTAACAGAATTTGGCAGCTGGCTTCTTATTGCTGCAAAATTTGGCTTGCAGCAAAAGTACGAAAACGACTTGCTGCGAATCTATTTTAAAATATTGTTGCATGCACGAACAAACATGTTTCGACGTGTCGGCGGCCGAAAGAGCGACAACCGTTAAAGTGTCTGTCTGATAATGTGTTCTTGGAATAGAAACAATCTATAAATAGCCAAAAACCGTAAACAATCTATAAATAGCCAATACACAATAACAATCTATGGATAAAACGTAGAATAATAGTCTAGAACGTAAAAAAGGAACATTCCAGAGCCTCAAACCCATGAGTCAGAAATTCCCATGAGTCATCTTCCACATAATAGCCCATAGAGCCCTCTAGAAAGCAAAAGCAGAACATTCGAGAATCCGAGACACATTTGGCATGACTATAAATACCACCGCGAGAAGTACTAGCGATCATTCAGTAGATGGCGAAGACAGCGACAAGTGTTACTGTGAAAAGCGATACAGCAGTTTAGTGTATCCGGGCGCGATGAATTAAAAGCGATAAAGTGCGAGTAATTATAGTGCGATAATTAAATTGTACCGCGAAATTATAATAGTGCGATCTGTAAAGTGTACGGAATATAAAGTGTAAATAATTAATAGTGTTTATAATAAAAGTGTAATTAGTGTTTTAAAAGAAACTGTTTTATTTCACGAATGTGAAGAATATCGAACTCACGGAAGGTGTTTTAACGGTAGAACACAACAATATTATAATAAATTCAAGTACGGGAACAGACCTATTAATTTGACTTTCATTGTCAGAACACTGCACTGCTTTCAATGTGCTTTGCAACGCGTGCACTGCTTCGGCACCGCGCTGGACTACAGTTTACTGCACTGCACTGCATGGCAATGTAATTCAGGCTTTAGCCTAAACGATGCAGTGCAGTCCGCTGCACTGCACTGCAGTTAATGTGAATTGCAACATGCACTTACATAAGTTATAAATTTCAGTGCACTGCACTGCAAGCCAATGTAATTTAGGCTTTAGTCCTCAGGTGTTTACACCAACCTGGCCTAAAATTTGCTTCCGTCGAATTTAGTCCTCGTTTGTATATGACAGCTGTCATTTGGTTAAATTTCGTTCATGCACTGTATTTATCGTTTCATTTGTCTCTCAAACATGTTTATTTCAATGATTTTGCGTCAAAAGGGTATGTTATGAGCTTATATTCAACATACATACATTATTAAGGTAAATATTTAGAAGTGGGGCTCCAGTCAAAACTCGCCCCAAAAATTTTTTCACCCCCTGGAGACTATTCTATAGGGTAGGAATAGATGTTCTAAGGTGGGGGAAGACATTTTCAATGATTGTTTATAATAAAAAAAATTATTATAAACAAAAAAAAATTTTTTTTTTAATTACTTTAATTTTTATTAAATGACATATTTTGACCAATTTTTTGTTCTTTCGGAGAATTTTTTTACGGTTTCACGATAAATAACGATTTCCATTTTTTACTCTGATATTGAAATTCACTAATAATTTTGATCACAAACCATCAAAATAAATACCCTTATTTCTTTGAACTATGTGAAGTAAACGAAACTTTGTTTTTTTTTTCGTTTATAACAAAATTTTTTTTATTATAAACTATCATTGAAAATGTCTTCCCCACTTTAAAACATCTATTTCTAACCTATAGAATACTCTCCAGAGGGTGGAAAATTTTTTGGGCCGAGTTTTGACTGGAGCCCCACTTCTAAATAATTACCATTATTAATAGTCGCGCATAAATCAATGTTTAGGTCGCGTGTGTTAACAACGATTTTAGTCTACGACGTATATTTAGGTCAGTTGAAACAATAAGTCTGTTCCCGTACTTTCAGTAACTGAATTTTACTGAATTTTCCTGAATCATGTGGTGGGGAATTTAATGAAAAGTACGGGAACACTCTCATTGTATTTCCTGAAAATTGACAACCGAAAGTGTCAGTTTTCGGTTTTTGGGAGAACAATAGTGATTATAAAGTCATCCTTAGCGGTAATAAATTATCGCCACAAAAATATTCGCCCTTCAAAGCAATATAACGCAAAAAATATGTTGCTTGCCGCGCACATTTGAAAATATTTACTCCGTTTGACACTTCAGTATTTTTCAGTAGCTCAGACCCTACTGAAATTTGCTGAAAGAGAGGAAATTTTCAGTTTTCAGTAAAACGGAGTACGGGAACAGCTTCATTGCAATTAATCGCGATTAATAGCAATTAATCGTAGTACGGGAACAGACCTAATGCCTCCTAGCATGGCCGTCATATAGAAGGCCGGTCGCAAAGGCAATTAAAGGCTGGTACTGAGTTCGAGTTCACGTGAAATTTTGACAAGTCTCCATTATCTGGTCATTCTTTCGAGCGAAAATTTTGGCAATGGAGAAAAGCAGAGACAATGCTCATATCTGACGGATAAAATGTCAAGAATTTCACTTTTTGATCGATTTTCTTATTGGAAAGACATTTGCACTGCTCCATTTTCAAATTGAAACACCAAATGTCACTTTTTCGCTCGAAAGAATGAACTGCACAAACTAAATTGGCGTGAAATGATTGGAGACATGTTTCAGTGCTATCTACGTTTTCAACGCGAAAGCAACTTCGAAGTAACTTTTCATGCTAAGAACTTAGTACAACTCTTGCTTATTTTCAAGCTAAATTTTCGCCGAAGCAGATTTCACGTGAAATTTTGTATGAAAATTTCACGTGAAATCGAACTCAGTACTATGCTTAACGTACCAAGATGGCGTGCTTAATGTACCTTTTTTCGACCAGTCGACGTACATTTCTCGACCAGTTCTACCAATAAAAGTACATTAGTACCTGTCAGATTGCAAGTCGCGACCGGCCTTCTATATGACGGCCATGTCTGTTCCCATACTACAGGTCTGTTCCCGTACTACGATTAATTGCAATTAATTGCAATGAAGCGTACTAAAACGGAGTAAAAAACTCTGTTTTAGTACGCTTCATTGCAATTAATTGCAATTAATCGTAGTACGGGAACAGACCTTACGATTAACTGCAATTAATTGCAATGAAGCGTACTAAAACAGAGTTTCTTAGTCCGTTTTAGTACGATTCATTGCAATTAATTGCAATTAATCGTAGTACGGGATACGTACCACGATTAATTGCGATTAATCGCGATTAATTGCAATGAAGCTGTTCCCGTACTCCGTTTTACTGAAAACTGAAAATTTCCCCTCTTTCAGTAATTTCAGTAGGGTCTGAGCTACTGAAAAATACTCAAAAGTATCAAACGGAGTAAATATTTTCAAATGTGCGCGGCAAGCAACATATTTTTGGCGTAATGTTGCTATGAAGGTCCAATATTTTTGTGGCAATAATTTATTACCACTTAGGATGACTTTATAATCACTACTGTTCTCTCAAAAGCCGAAAACTGACACTTTCGGTTGTAAATTTTCAGTAAATACAATGAGAGCGTTCCCGTACTTTTCATGAAATTCCCCACCACATGATTCAGGAAAATTCAGTAAAATTAAGTTATTAAGTCTGTTCCCGTACTACGATTAATTGCAATTAATTGCAATGAAGCGTACTAAAACAGACTAAAAAACTCTGTTTTAGTACGTTTCATTGCAATTAATTGCAATTAATCGTAGTACGGGAACAGACCTATTGAAAGTACGGGAACACACCTCTAGTAGCTCAGACCCTACTGAAATTTACTGAAACAGGGGAAATTTTCAGTTTTCAGTAAAACGGAGTACGGGAACAGCTTCATTGCAATTAGTCGCGATTAATTGCAATTAATCGTAGTACGGGAACAGACCTATTGATTGCTGCAATGCCTCTTAGAAGTACGGGCCGTAATACAGAATGATGACGTCAGAGTTTGCGGGAACAATGTCGCGAAAACCCACACGTAGTCTTATGGGACGTCCGCGAAAAATGCTAATTGTACAGGTTGTATTAAACTGATTGAAGTGAAAACGAAGTGAGATCCGCGGAACAGTGCTAGTGAACAGCTAAAACCCAAATTAATGCGTGCGGTATAATTGGAAAAATTCGCTACGAAATGTTTATCGGTTGGTGTAAGGTTATGTGATGTTTCGTGTCGATTTACTGTCGATAAAATTAATTGGTACAAAATGAAAGTTATGACTAAATATTATTATTACAACGCGTCCACGCACAAAAAAACTAACACCAACCGATAAACATTTCGTAGCAAATTTTTCCAATTATACCGCACGCACCGCATTAATTTTTGTTTTAGCTGTTCACATTGTTCCCGCAAACTCTGACGTCATCATTCTGCATTACGGCCCGTACTTTGACCACAATTGACTACAACTGAACCACTACAACTGAACCACAATGCAGCGACAATAGGCGTGTTTTTTGGGTAAACTGGACTTGATGCCCCACACTCGGGAAATTCCACCACCAGGTGGTAGAAGGGCTGAAAAAATGAAGAAAAACATACAAAATTATACAAAAAAATAAAAAAGAAGATTAAAAAATTAAGAAAAAGAAAAAAAAGAAAGAAAAGAAGCCCCAAAAGCAAACGCACAACCACAAAAACACAAACATATTAGCCCGACATCTATCGGCGAAATTCATGTAACAGCTGTGTGGGGCATCAAGTCCAGTTTTACCGAAATGTTAGTTTTTTTTTCTATTTTCTATCGATTGTGGTAGTGTATACTCGTTATTTTCTCCCTTTATTTTCAGCTGTTTTGTGGTACCACCGCGAATATAGCAACCTATGTTAGTCGTAGCAAATGCACTCCTACTTTGTGCTAGATCGTTTTTTGCGGCATAGTTTTATCAGGAGGCTGAAAGTACGTGATTTATTGATGGAAGAGATTGGCAGGGAGTGAAGGATTTACCATCAGCTGGCACGTAAAAAGAGATAAAACCAAAATATGTTCACTGTATCACATACGAAAGTGAGAAAATATACTGTCAAACGACAGGTGAGAATGTATATATCCGTGTGAGCTGATAGGTGAGAGTGTGTTGGCTTGCGAATAATCCCATCAAGAAACAGTAAACGCAGCGAACATTCACTGGCAGCAAATGAAATTCCCTGTATTGGGTTGCATAAAAGTGTCGGAGATATTCCTTTTACTCGCCATATGGTATCGAAAGTAGTATTCCGCGTTAACTACCTTATCGCTTACCATTTTAATACTCAGAAAATACTTTAAGAAAATCAATATTGCATAAATCCCCATTTGTTAAAATAGTCTCTTTGGCAAAGCACATGTGAATTGCCTTGTGGGAAGGAGAAACGTATTTGATCGTAGCAGGGTTGCTTGGCGGGGTACTTTGTGTCTTTTTCCAACTTGGACTTAGATATTGCTATCTACTTCTCGCAATTGTTTCGCAATTCACGTACTTTACGAGTTTTGTCGTACGTACGAGTTTTGTATCGGAGCAAAAAAACACGCTTAATGTCGCTGTCAATGCAACCAAGGCACCAACCAAATTCATTTTTTTTTGTATTGTTAAATCCTGTTGTACGAGGATTAGGTTGGCTTATCACAATACATATTAGCCATCGCTTGTCTATGCCACAAGACCATTCAACCTAATTCAAGTAGACTTAATTGAACCTAGTGGTGATGCCAAAACAGTGCATTCTAATTTTTTGACAGCGGTTTGCCGCAGTCAAATCGTTGTCTTGTGTTTAACGCAAAGATATAAGGTCTGTTCCCGTACTTCAGCAAACTGCAGCAGTAACAGAATTTGGCAGCTGGCTTCTTTTTGCTGCAAAATTTGGCTTGCATTTGGCTTGCAGCAAAAGTACGAAAACGATTTCCTGCGAATCTATTTGAATATATTATAATAGATTCAAGTACGGGAACAGACCTATAGAAGAAGTGGATTGGAATTTGGAACTGTAGATTTCCGTGCGGCACCAGTTTATATAAGTATGCGACATTCTCTCACACAAACATATATAGCAAAGGTCGTAGGTGATTTAAAATTTGTAATAAATATGGGGGCAGGCAATTGGCGCGCAAGTTTGAATCGCCATTTTTATGATGAATTAATTTGATATATAATAGGTCTGTTCGCGTACCTGAATCTATTATTATATATTTTAAAAAAATTCGCAGCAAGTCGTTTTTGTACTCTTGCTGCAAGCCAAATTTTGCCACAAAAAGAAGCCAGGTGCAAAAATCTGTTGTGTGGACAACACTTCACTGCACAATTAATGTCTAGTTTTTAAATATTGGTGTTATAGTCACAATTACTAGCGTTCTTAAATATATAATACCATCTCTAAGCTCACGTGGTTTAGACAGGACTAAATAACCAGGATAAAATTAGAATGTACAATAAGTATTTCATACATAATGATTACAATTAATTTAAATACCACATCACTTGAATAGTTATACTGACTTTTCGTACAAAATCGCTACGAATAGCGCTAAACTTATCCTCATTGATTGTTATTGGTGAATCAATCTCTTGATGCATATCGTTCAGTAACCGTTTCAGCCATACAGCCTCCTGACATGCATCCGATAACGCGATAAATTCCGCTTCTGTTGATGACAACGATACACAGCTTTGTTTGCGGCATGACCAATCAATCAAATCTCCATTGTAGAAAAATGCATATCCACTATTTGATTTTCGCGATGAACGATTTTCGGCCCAATTTGCATCCGCATACCCAACTAGCTTACATTTGTCATCACTCGCACTGCCCAACTTCAGTTTCATACTTGATGTTGCTTTTAAGTACCTCACGACACGCTTTAACTGGTTCTAATCGCTATGCGTTGGATCAGAAACCTTTTGTGCCAATATCCCAACGCTTGAAGTTATGTCTGGTCTAGTATTCACGGAAATGAACAATAGAGAACCGATTAGTTTCTGGTACTCGTTGTTGTTGATCATCTTGGTTGACGTATCCGGTGACGAATAGTATCCGACTTCCATTGGATAATTTGTACCCTTTGCATCGCGTAAGCCAAACCTCACTGCAACCTGCTCGATATACTTTGATTGACATAGCTCTAAAATACCATCTTTGTCACGACTAACTTTGATGCCGAGGTAATAGTTAATATCTCCGAGATCTTTAATTTCAAAATTCCTTGCCAATGTTTTTTTGACCAACTTCAGCTGCTTTTCAGACTTCCAAGCAACTATGATATCATCGACGTAGATTAAAACGTAACACCAATTTTCATCAATGTGTATTGAATATAAACATTGATGAGCTTCACTTCGTGTAAAACCTGCTCTGACCAATACTTGATTAATCGCCTCGTTCCATGCTCGTGCAGCTTGTTTTAATCCGTATAAACTTTTCTTCAACAAACATACTCTATTTTCGATTCCTTCGATGAAACCTAGTGGTTTTTTCATATAAATCGTTTCGTTGAGACTTCCGTTCAAAAACGCCGTCTTCGCATCCAAGTGAGTTATGTTCAATTCATCTTTTGATGCCACACACAATAATGCCCGAAATGTGGATTGGCGAACCACCGGCGCAAATATTTCGTTGTAGTCAGTTCCAAATTTCTGTGAGAAGTCCTGTGCCACAAGTCTTGCTTTGTATCGATGCACGCTTCCATCAGCGTTTGCCTTGATTTGGAACACCCATTTGCATCCAATCGCTATTCTGTATTTTGGTAAGCTCGTCAGTTCCCAAGTGTAATTTTCTTTGAGTGAATTCATTTCTTCCTTGATAGCTTTAATCCACTTGTCTTTCTCTTGGCAAGAAATTGCCTCTTCATAATTTTTCGGTTCCATTATGTCATGTTTCATCACACTCATTTCGTCAATTAATTTTCGTGGTGGAATCCCTTTTCCGATTCTTTCTGAACGTTTTAGTGGAGGTGTTTCATATATTTCGTTTTCAGGTGCGTAATCGAACATCTCTACAGCATCTTCATGTGCTTCAACAACCTCAGCATTCGGTTCATCTCGGGTATATATCTCCTCCTGAATCGTGATTCCAGCCTTTCTTTTAGCTACTGAATTTAAGTTGACCTCGATCCCTTTTGTTGTTCTTTAATTCACTTTACACAAATTGCTCGCAATAGTTTGCTTATCATGCCAGCCAGGGGCGGATTTGATCATTTCCCCGCCCTAGGCCTCAGAAATATTTGCCGCCCTTTTCGTGAATTATGTTATATGTAACAATGCGCGATTTTTTTTCAATTCCCTAGAATACTTCGCTGTTTTTCGTTGCTCACAAAAAAAGAATATCAGGGCAAAACTGGCACCGGTTCGTTCGTAAAAATTCCCTATTATTGTGACCTTGCTCCACAAATAATTATTAAAATACACACACGGTAAAGAACCTAAAAGCACCTAAAAAAAAAGAATCCAAAAATACCAATTTTTAGCAGTCCAAAACCGTATACACCTTTACATCGCCTATAATTCCAACGTCTTCGCTCATATTTTTATAAGTAAGTTGACTATTCCGTTCAAAATTTGCTTCCGTACTTGACTGGAGATCAAATATGAACACGACTACTGTAAATTAATGTTCGATATGTTATTAGCTTGAGGACGAATCCGAAATGTTTTGACCTATGATGTTCTAGATTTCATTTTATATCAAAATTTTTTATAGAAATTAATTTCAGTAATGAAGTACAATTTAGAAAACACGTCAAAAATAAAGAAATTCGCATGTAGTTGATACACCCTGTACCATAATAATAAAAAAAAATTCTCTGAAAAATCAATGCACGCAAATATTTACCTCTGATAAGCATTTCCTAAATTGAAGAGGTATTATTTGGGTTCGTTGTAGGATCTTTTTAGCTCTTTCTAGGCTCTTTTTTTTAGGTATTTTCAGATGCTTTCTAGGTACTTTTTAGGTATTTTTGAGTCTCTTTGGTCCTTTGCCGTGATCGCATAATCAAACTTGTCCGAAAAAATCATCAGAGGTGGATTTTTGCGTGCATTGATTTTTTAGAGAATTCGGTCGGCTTGAGGTGTTAGGCTTATTCAACTCAGATATATGTACATATACGACAAAAAAAACTGCCACCCCAAAAAAAAAACAAAAATTTGCCGCCCCCGAAATCTGCCGCCCTAGGCCCGGGCCTACCGGGCCTAGTGGCAAATCTACCCCTGATGCCAGCTGTCAACAAATTTTACATCACGACTGATAACCAATCTTTTCGTGTCCGGATTATAACATCGATATGCTTTCGATTTGTCGTCGTATCCCACGAAAATCATTTCAATCGCTCTTTGGTCGAGTTTCTTCAGTTTCTCTTCAGGAATATGGACAAAACACTTACATCCAAATATCTTTAAATGTTTTACTGACATCTTAGCTCCAAACCATAGTTCGTAAGGGATTGCGCCAGTTGCTCTTGTTACAGTTCGATTTAAAATGTAAATCGCCGTACTCACTGCTTCGCCCCAAAATGCATTAGATAAATTTGATTCAGTGAGCAAATATCGTGCCATTTCGACAATTGTTCTATTTTTTCGCTCAGACACACCGTTTTGCTGTGGTGAGTACGGTGCCGTCGATTGCATTTGTATTCCTTCTCGTTTGAAGAATTCCGCCAGACGTTTACCCGTATACTCGCCGCCACGATCAGACCGAATAATCTTTGGCTTTTTGCCAAATCTAGTTTTCGTCATCTCTACAAAACCCTGAATGACATCTTCTACTTCATTTTTGTGGGCAATCAATTCCGATATTGTAAAACGAGAGTAATCGTCAGTCAAAGTTACAATATACCTTTTTCCGCCGAACGATGCCGTTTACATTGGTCCGCATACATCTGTATGTACCAAATCTAATGGTGCCTTCGATACAGTCTCCGATTTCTTCGAAAATGGACTACGTGTTAATTTTGCTTTACAACACGTTTCGCAGAACTCCTTTATCCCACAATCAACGATTTTTAGTCCATTAACCAGACCTCTTTGCTCCATTTTCCGTATTGCAGCTTGATCTCGATGTCCCATTTTTCGATGCCATGCATGAATACAGTTGTCATTATGGTCGCCAATGGTTACAGTCACCGTGTCAGTTTCGCGGACAACATACAAACCAGAATCTCGATCTGCAATTCCGATTTGTTTGTCCTTCAGTGACAACACACACTGTTTTTGCTCGAACTCAATGTGCCATCCATTGTCGATAAGTTTGCCAACTGCCAAAACATTTCTACTTATTGTGCAGGTTTACAGCGGTCGGACCAAAAGTGACCTGACCTAAAGCGCGGACTAAATGAACTTAATTCTCAGGTGTTAACACCAATCTGATCTAAAATTTGCTTAGGTCGAATTTAGTCCTCGTTCGTATATGACAGCTGTCATTTAGTTTAATTTTCCTTCATGCACTGTATTTATCGTTTCATTTGTCTCTCAAATATGTTTATTTCAATGATTTTGTGTCAAAGGAGAAAGTTATGAGCTTATATTTAACATACATACATTATTAATAGTCGCGCAAAAATCAATGTTTAGGTCGCGTGTGTTTACAACGATTATAGTCCACGACCTATATTTAGGTCAGGTCGCTTGAAATCGTAGACCGACCTAAATTTAGGTCGGTCCGTCAGTGTTTGCACCACGTGGACTAAAAAATTTAGGTGGAATTTGGTGTTTAGTCCGCGGAGTAAATGTGCGGTATAAACGCTACCATTGTCGGACAATACAAAACTTCAGAGATAGACACGTCATTCGTTGATCCGTATGCATTTGTGAGCTTTAACTTTCCACTTCCGATGCCTTTGACGATTTCAATGTCTCTGTTGCCAAGCTCGATATCCCCCTTGTATGATTCATCCAAAACTGTGAAGAAATTTTTATTGTTCGTCACGTGCCGACTCGCTCCAGAATCCAATAACCACTGTTTTTTGTTTCGACTGGTCGACAGTCCAGTTATGAATAGATGATCCCGGTTCCGAACTGCATTACACTTGTCCGCATCTTTTGGCAAATTATTAACTTTTTCTGTCTTCAATTTCTTATAATCAACACAATTCTTACGTATGTGATTTGGCTTCTTGCAAAAAAAACATATGATTTCCTTCTTCGTTTTGTTTTTCTGGATGATTTTCATAGGCTTGTTTTCTGTTTCAGTCGAACTGCTCGTACGAACACGTCGTTCATATTCTGATGTCACCTTTTGTTGAACGAAAGCAAACGTCAACTCTTCCACGTTTCGCGCCTCAAGTGCCGTCACCAATACATCGTATTCTCTCGATAGGCTACTCAGCAACACGGCTACTTTCCATTGTTCTGTTATCTGGTCCTCGCTAATTGCATTCAACTTTGTGAATAAATCCAATGCCATTTTCCTCCATCTTTTTTGTTGAACAAATCACTCGCATTAAGTGAATTTCATTACTCAGTGTCGCATTTTCATGATAGTTTTTCAGTTTGTTCCATGCACCAACCGCTGAACTTTGATCACGAATATGTGATATCTGATCATCTTCAATCGAAAGACCAATAATTGAAAAAGCTTCCTCGTCCATACGCAGCCATTCACTTTTCGAATTTTCGTAAGTTGCTATGACTGCTGCCGCTGCATCTGACACCGGCGCAGCCGGTATTGAAGTTGAAATAGCCTTCCATAGGCTCTCCTTTTTCAGCAACAATTCCATTTTAAATTTCCAGTTCATATAAATGCTATTGTTCAATTTCGCGAACTTTGCCTTGCAGTCAGCCATACAGAGCACTTAACTTGCACTTCAATTATCGAGAACTATTTTACCTGTACAACGTGGCCTGGGCCCATAACCTGTTGGTTAATTCAAGTGTCTTTATTTGAACACGGTTAGCTTAAGACTGCAATACATGTCACTTATTTTGTACTAGCTCAATTACAGTTGAAAAGTACTAAACTCAATTTTAGAACATGACTATTACAATGACTTGAAATTCAAATGTGTATGAACGTAAACAATACTAATACTAGATTTCAACACAAAGATATAGTAGATGTGCTATGATTGTTTTCATATAATAATACATTTTTAATGCACCTCCTTCCTTCCACACTCTGCGTTCAAATTATATTTCATAATTATATTCTCGTAATCTGTTTTCACTTTCACCCACAAACATGTATTCATCTTAATTTCGAAAAAAAAATATTCAAAAAATATTTGTGACTCCCAACAACCAAACTAATTGGTACGCCTTTCACGCTCCCAACTCATAAAAATTTAAGAAAACTCAGGTTGTCAGTGATCGCGCGGGTAGTACGGTATCCGCAAAAGAATACCAATTGCGGCGATAATTTTTAATCTATGGATTTACTGTCTCACTAGTCCTATTCTTAGTTTAATTTTAAGTGTTGTGAATTCGTTTTTCGACCGAAAATCGCAAATCCGATGGTATGAGAGCCGATTGTAGTTGCACAACTCTCTACCATGCAGTTCATTTCGCAGTTTTGGTTAAATTTTTTCGATGCCGTTTTACTTCTTGCCCAATATAGTAAGTAATCATGTTCAAACATTATCATGAACCACTTTTAAGGCATAAGAATGTTGTTAACGGGCCGCAATTCGAATAGATTCATTCGGCAATCATATGTAATCGCACTTTATTTACATTTATTTGACAACATGAGTTTTGTCAAAGGGGAGAGGGGATAGCATTCTGCAAGAAGAGCTGGTGCCATACACCAATGCCTTCTAGATGTACGGGTCGTAATGCAGAATGATGACGTCAGAGCATCGGGACAAATGTCGCGAAAAACACACGTAGTCTTATGGGACGTCCGCGGGAAAATGTTAATTGTACGGGTTGTGTTATAGTGAGTGAAATGAAAACTAAAGTGATATACGCGGAACAGTGCTAGTGAACAGATAAAACACAAATTAATGCGGTGCGTGCGGTATAATGTGGAAAATTCGCTACGAAATGTTTATCGGTTGCTGCTAGGTTATGTGATGGTTCGTGTCGATTTACTGTCGCGATACAATTAATTGGTACAAAGTGTACGTTATGACTAAATATTATTATTATAACGCGTCCACGCACAAAAAACTAACGTTTTATTCATATTTTAACCAAAAAACCGCAAGTGAAATCTCCATGTACATCGGCACTGCCTCGTGGAAATGTCAAATTTCCTAAACTCGTTACGTCACGGGGAGAACGATTACGTAGCCTGACGGCCCGTACTTCTAGAAGGCATTGCATACACGTACGCTCATGTACGTGTATACCGCCCATCCATTTCTTCTATATCTTTTGTTTAATGCTTACCCGCTGAAAATAGAGGTATAAGACTTTAGAGTGGCGGTATCCGTGTAAACGCCTGTAGGTGTGTGTCTCGAGCGTTTCTTCTCCCCCTCGCCTTCACCTGTCAAGCTTTTAGGCTGCTGTCAAGTACCCAGGAGTCAATCTGGAACCAAACACACACACAAACCAAACAATTTTTAAGTATGCTATTTGGTTTTGAGATAAAATTAACTAGAACAAGCTGCGTTTTCAAAACAAATATAGCGATGCGAGTGTCGAAAAGTGTATAAAATTATAAGAAGTACAAGATAAAGTTAAAAGTGCCAGTGACACCTTCAATTACTATCTAAACACCGGTAACAAAATGTGAAGTGAAGTGTTGTTCAAAAATACGCGCTCCTGCCTGCCTGGGTAATCTTTCTGCAGGTAAGTACACACCATTTACCTTATGGTTAAGTCTGTAATCGAAATTAAAAAGATTCGGATACTTGACGACGCCAGAAACCAGTAATTTTAGTGCAATTTTGCGATGCGGACTCAAGTGCTCGTCTTCTGGCCACGAATCTGACACCTGGGTATCTGACAGTTTCTCTTGAATTCCAAAATGGCGGAAATGCCAATGAAGTAGGCTTAGAAGTCTATCCATTGGGGCAACCGATATTAGTTTGAGGAAATTCGTGCAGGAAAAAATCTACAATTAATAGTAGCGTATATTTCACATAGAAGAAATTTTTATTTTTGGGAAAATTTGTGTTGCTAATTATTATAACATAGGTTAAAATAAGAAATTTATTAAAATGCCATGGTTTCGACTATCATAAATTCAGATTAATTTTAGAAGAATGAGTTCTAGTAAATAATAAGAGCCCAAAAAAATCTGCGAAGTGCCTTAATTCCGCCGAAGACGGTCCCAAGCCCGGTTAAAAAGGAAGAGGGAGGTAGTATAAAATTTAGCATCTCATTTGCATTTAGATTTATCATTGTAAGCAAACGTAATGAAATGAAAATAATTCTCTAATTAATCTGCGTACAGTGGTTAAATAGCGTTAATGCAGTTAATGAAAATGTTTCAAGATAATAATATATAGTTCTTCAACAATTCAACAATAAGATTCGTTTCGTTCTTTATGCTTGAGTTACAATCAATGCAACCAACATTTGCTGCCAAGTTTTGTTGGTGGAACGAGTTACAATCAATGCAACACAACATTTACTGTCATCTGTCACTGGCTATATTCAAGAAATTGCTGTTCGATAATTTGGATCCTTTAAAGTCTCGGAAAGAGATATCAGTGAATATTTGATCCTCTAAAAGCTGCGGAGTATAATATAAAGCAAAAATGAGACAAAAAAATACAAATTCTGATTGTCATTTACATATGACATTTCCCATTTCCCGGACTCTCATAGGAACAGGTGGAATTGGATATTTTCAAAAATGTTGTTGCCATGCCAAGTTTGAGATATGAGCAAACTCTGCTGCCAAGCAAAGTTGTGTTGCATCATTGTAACTGCTCTCATACGTTCTCATGGGTTCAAACTCATTTTGACGTGCAACAAATGTTGGTTGCATTGATTGTAACTCTAGCTTTATAGAAGCAAATATATTAATTTAAAGAGAGAGGCCATATATTTCAATTTATTGACAAATATTAATACCGAAGAACAATGACCGACCACGATGTAGAGTGCAGATTACCTTCAAATTTTAAATATACGAATAATTATCTTTGAATTTTAATATTTCCTTTTTTTTCAAATATGCGCGCCAAGTTAATGCCCCCAAAACGAGCAACTGATCTACACCCCGAAAGATATTTCGTTGTATTGGAATAATTTGTGGATATGGG
Source organism: Nemotelus pantherinus (assembly GCA_963978885.1). Taxonomy (NCBI): domain Eukaryota; kingdom Metazoa; phylum Arthropoda; class Insecta; order Diptera; family Stratiomyidae; genus Nemotelus; species Nemotelus pantherinus. Next base: position 65,736,671 of record OZ022265.1, on the reverse strand, counting down.
TGACCTCGAGACAGAATGCTTCTTTACCACCACTCTTAACGTCTTATACCTCTATGCCGCTGAAGCACACTGCGCCAACGACCTAGAAGATATTTGGACAGGCGGTGAGAAATGAATCTTGGGACCGAAAACGGGTTTTTCCACGAGCACATATAAAGCCGTACGAACACATAGGGAAAAGTTCAATGGTGTAGGAAAATGCAAAAAATGAAATATTTAAGGGGGATATACTTGGCGCGTAGGTTTGAATGAGAATTGTATATTGATATTTGTCGAATGGGTACAATCGTTGATTTGCAATATATAATTGAAACGTAGTCAACTGAAATTAATGTAAAATATATGAAGATATTTTGAAAAACGTTATGATCTATGTTTGCAATATTCAAATTATTTGAGTTAGACTCATTGCATTTTTACTTAACTATTTAACTCCTAGTAACTGGTAGATACCTACTACTTTGCCTAATTTGACTACCATCTGAGTATTGCTTAGCCTTTATTAAACTGGGATACTTTTGTGTAACTGGAGACGAGGATAATATTATTGGGATATAGAGCTTTACCGGCATATATGTAATATGTGTTATTTCCGTAATCTTTTTCAATAGTACACATATAAATATAAATAATTCTAATTTAAAGCCCCTGAAAAAGGAGAGGCAATGTTGTATTCTGTAGTAGGTTACCGGGACCAAGGAAAAAATATAATATGTATAGCTGATGCATTTATCATATGCATTATTCTAAAGTAATCTGAAGACATACCTTGTTCGATCTACTTTATCGAATTTCACTGTCAAGGTCTACGAAGGTTGCGTGATGAATTCCACGTCTTACTTTACCCTTGATTTCATTCAGGTACCTATTGAGAGCTAGTTGAACTCGAAGCTACTTATACAATATCTCGTTATAACCTGCAGGGACCCCACACATTAGGAGCCAGTACTAGACTGTGCGAAGTTCCATATGCATTATAAACCAGATTAATATGATCATATGCATTATAAGGTTGTTCAAATCCTGAGGAATATATCCTACAAAATACTTTAAGCATATAGTTCTGGTGTGGAGTACTTAGTTATGTATACTATTAAAAACAAACTGTAAAAAAGGTTAATAAATAATCTTCTATCTAATCTCTAAACATATGCCTTCCTCTTCCTTTCTAACCGGGCTTGGGACCGGCTGCGGCGGACTAACGGCAATGGTCAATTTATTGATATATATATATATATATATATATATATATATATATATATATATATATATATATATATATATATATATATATATATATATATATATATATATATATATAAAAAATAAAAAAACTGGTTAAATATTGAATTTTAAAACAATTTCACACAAAGTGCAAGAAATTGCCCCCAGCGACAAGTCATTTTTACCACGCCGATGTTTTCCCTTCACCCCGCTATTTGCTACCACGACCGATGTTCAGTAAATTGTCAAACTCGGTGAACATCGGCACGTGTTGAATCAACCGGTATGGCGGGCCAAGATAATTGTTTGGTTTTAACGAGTACCTTGCCACTTTTTGTGAAATAAACTTCATTTATTTAATTGTTACATTACAGAGAGCATTTATGTATACTTACTTGTGGAAAGACACACCGATCGCACGAGAACGAACTGTGTTTTGGCAATCTGGCACTGAACACTTCATTTTTATTGGATTTAACTGTTTTCAAACACTGTCACTAGCACTTTTCCTGTTCAAATCCTGCGAATGTACCTAATTACTTCCGAAAAGCACTTTAATTCGCAAAACACTTTACATTAGTGATTATTGATTGAATTTCCGACTTATTTATAACGTTGTTGAACAAATCACGGCGCGAGAAAAGTCAAACTGACAACTTAATGAACAACGTGGTGCGTTGCAGGGTCAGAGAGGGAGGATAGAGACGAGGAAATTGGTCCCAGCGCACTTTCTTACATGTACACTATAACTACCTGTCCAAATATCTTCTAGGTCGTTGCACTGCGAGGTCGTCAGGCGCTGCCTGGCGCAGCGAAGCTGTCAGATGAGTTGACTATATGGGTTTTCCATAGCAGTGAGTACACCCTACGTCGACATGCGGCAGCGAGGCGCAGCTCAGGTCGAAATGGATTCCACTATGGCCGTCATATAGAAGTCCGGTCGCAAAAGAAATTAACGTACCAAGATGGCGTGCTTAATGTACCTTTTTTCGACCAGTCGACGTACATTTCTCGACCAGTTCGACCAATAAAAGTACATTAGTACCTGTCAGATTGCAAGTCGCGACCGGCCTTCTATATGACGGCCATGATTCAACTTTTGTCGTAGCGAAGAGTTGCAATCAGCTGGGGTGTGTTCAATGTGCATGCTATAGCTGCTCCAAAAGCATAGCATAGCATCACTTTAGCAAGTGTCAAAATTCGCAGTAGCTAGGTGAAGCAGCTATCGATATTGGACAGCCAAGAGCTGCTACGTAGCAGCTCTTGTCTGTTACGTAGGTCGGTTTTTAAACAGCACAACTCAATAACAAATCTTTTCAGTTTTTTTAACTTGAATCTTTTTGTTTACTTGGATCCGCTAAAGACTTGCCTTGCATTTTGGAAATTGTATGAAAATTGCGCGTTCTCAGCATACAGCTGCCGAAAAAATATTAAAATTTTCCAAACATATTCAAAACGTTTCACTTTTTCCTGGCTTTTGACACTATATCTGTGAAAAAGAGCGAAAAGGAAACACTCAAAATTTGGTGGTACACGAATCAGCGTACCCGGGCTTTTGCGCTTCATGCTCGGCTTCTAAAAACTCAAGATGCAGCGCAGTTAAATAGCCTCCACTTTTTAGAGTTTGATCTCTTTGAATCATTTTGACAATGTATAAATCATAGAAAACTGGTAAATAATAGCAAAAAGTACAGGAAAGCCATTATCTATTTCATGCTCATTAGTACCGACGAACATATGTTATTCAACAAAATATGCCAAGTTTTAAAAAATATAGTAAAATTATACAACAATTTCAAATTTTCAATCACACATTTTATTTTATTTTCTTCTTCAAACTTAAAATATACACAAAAAATTGCACATTTCACATTTTTACATGATTTCACATTCTCCTCTTAAATTTTGCGCTTCTTCTTTTTCTTCTCTAAATACAAAATTTATATAAGAAAAAAGCTTTTTACAATATGCAACATAGAATGGCAACAAGTTCATGTAGCTTCTAAGATCACACAAATCTTAGGCTAATGATGTTAAATTTATTTTCGTTGTGGTTGTCCTGGTGCTCCAGTACCAACGGTTGGATGCTAACCATTTTCATCGGCAGTGAATGTGACCCAGTAAGTTTGACTATCAGGGCCAACAACCGAATACGATCCTATAATGACGATGGCTTTCTCTTCGCCGAAATCGCGGAGTTCACCATTTTCATCACGTTATTATCCGTCGGATAGTCCGTATCTGAAAATGTTGAAACAAATTTGTTATGATCCTTTATACGATTAAGATGTTTCAATATTGGTTGAACTCTTTTTTTGAATTGTTATCCCAACTAAAATAACTGTTTTATTGCTTTTGATTCTTAAGATTCAAGACTGCGTCCAGTTTAAGAGTACACTTTTAAGGCACATTCAGAATCAAGAAATTGACACAACTTCAAAAAAATCACACAAAAACTGATTTTTGCACGTCAACATATCACAATGTACTGAAACTTAGATTCAAAGCAATAAAAAGTCATTCGCAGAGCCAAATTCTCGTCGTATAATCCTTACTCGAAATGGTAGTGTCCTAGTCCGTCATTTTCGCTGGCCGATCGCAATAGAGTCACTTGAGCGGGATCTTGTGGGGCACTGAGGGCAATAGCGACAAGCGCACTGAATACAATAACGAGTTTCATTTTGAATTTGGGTTGTTTTTAAAGTTTTTCACAAATACTACTAGTCCACCGATTGGAAGCTGGAGCCATGGCCTTCTGGAGCTAAGACGATTGCCGTTGCCAAACTGTAACTGATGTTGATCGAAAGGGATTAACCAGCTTTTATACTATCAACACGAAAACCAATATCACTGTCGTCATTACTATCTTCTCATCATACTAGATGCGCTCCATTAAAGCGAACTTAAAACTTCAAACACTGCTTTTTATTTCAACTTCTTATCGAAAATGAAGTTTGAACAATATGTCAGCTGTTTGCGCACGTCCATTTTGCCTTAGCTACTTTCTTGCTATCCTCCAAACTGCGAGCAACAAATAGCTGCTACCTTAGCAGCTATTCCGGAATCTTCAAATAGCAAGCATAAGAAAGTAGCTATTTCGTGACATTGGACAGCCAGAGCTGCTAAAATAGCAGCTAATAGCTGCTATAGCATGCACATTGAACCATGGCCTTCATATAAAAGGCCTATCGCGACTTGCAATCTGACAGGTATTAGGTCTGTTTCCGTACTTTCAGCAAAGTGCAGCAGTAACAGAATTTTACAGCTTGATTATTTTTGTGGTGGGGGAACATTTGGAAAAGTACAGAAACGCGCTGCTGCAACTTGCTGCAAGTAAGAAGAAGACACTAAAAGTGACAGCTGCGTTGATTTGATTTTCGAAAAACGTTCTTGCGGACCTTAAATCAGCCTTATCTTTGTAGTATGTATTTTGTAGTATGCAAAATAAAAAAAACAATTGTGAGAAACATTGGTGTCATGATCACAGCCCACACACCAGATGAAGCCATCATGTGCATTGGAAACACCTTGTGAACATATCCTTTTCCATCTACAAGATTATCATATTTTGCTCGTGCGCAATTATGAGTTCCATTAATAGATATAACAGGCTCTATTAATGGAGCCCATATCAATATTGATCCGCCTGCGAAACAAAATTTATAATTCATCTATATTATTATGCCTGCAAAATAAAAGAACAGCATATTCCCGCCAACAATACATTTCATTTTCAGTTGCAATGACTAACAAGTTCAAAGTACAAATCAGTTTTGTCCTTATTAAAACCTAGCCTCCACCGAAGTCGATCATATACAAATAAGTGCACACCATGCACTAAATATCCACCATTGGATATTTTGTAATAGCAATAAAAACGTTGTGCGAGAAATATATTCCGTGTTCATTGGAATATTGCACAGAAAAGATTTTTCTTCGCGCGCTCATTTGAATATATATACATTTCAAAGCCTCGCGCCAAGCCCATCGTAGTCGATTTGACAAGCTGCAGCAAAATGCCTCAGCTCAGTTCGGCTGTAATTTTCTTCAACTTGCTGAAAGAGGGGAAGCGATGACGTCAACAAGATTTTATTTGCAACAAAAGTACGGAAACGACTTGCTGCGAATCTATTATAATATATTATAATAGATTCAAGTACGGAAACAGACCTAATATATTATAATAGATTCGCAGCAAGTCGTTTCCGTACTTTTGCTGCAAATAAAATCTTGTTGACGTCATCGCTTCCCCTCTTTCAGCAAGTTGAAGAAAATTACAGCCGAACTGAGCTGAGGCATTTTGCTGCAGCTTGTCAAATCGACTACGATGGGCTTGGCGCGAGGCTTTGAAATGTATATATATTCAAATGAGCGCGCGAAGAAAAATCTTTTCTGTGCAATATTCCAATGAACACGGAATATATTTCTCGCACAACGTTTTTATTGCTATTACAAAATATCCAATGGTGGATATTTAGTGCATGGTGTGCACTTATTTGTATATGATCGACTTCGGTGGAGGCTAGGTTTTAATAAGGACAAAACTGATTTGTACTTTGAACTTGTTAGTCATTGCAACTGAAAATGAAATGTATTGTTGGCGGGAATATGCTGTTCTTTTATTTTGCAGGCATAATAATATAGATGAATTATAAATTTTGTTTCGCAGGCGGATCAATATTGATATGGGCTCCATTAATAGAGCCTGTTATATCTATTAATGGAACTCATAATTGCGCACGAGCAAAATATGATAATCTTGTAGATGGAAAAGGATATGTTCACAAGGTGTTTCCAATGCACATGATGGCTTCATCTGGTGTGTGGGCTGTGATCATGACACCAATGTTTCTCACAATTGTTTTTTTTATTTTGCATACTACAAAATACATACTACAAAGATAAGGCTGATTTAAGGTCCACAAGAACGTTTTTCGAAATTCAAATCAACGCAGCTGTCACTTTTAGTGTCTTCTTCTTACTTGCAGCAAGTTGCAGCAGCGCGTTTCTGTACTTTTCCAAATGTTCCCCCACCACAAAAATAATCAAGCTGTAAAATTCTGTTACTGCTGCATTTTGCTGAAAGTACGGAAACAGACCTATTATAATAGATTCAAGTACGGAAACAGACCTATTAAGCTACTTTTTGAAATTGTGTAGTCCTCTCGGGATTAAGATTTGTTGGCAATTGCTCGATGACAATTGCATTGACATTTATTTGACATTTCTTTGACAAATAATAAAGTGAATGGTGGTGTTCGGTTAAGTCAGGCAAAGAGTCTATTCTATTTGTCCTATTATCTTCGGTTTGTCGCGTAAAATATGTTTCGGAAAAGTGTCGTGGAAGTACTATGTTTATTTTGTTGCTTACAAGTGAAATATGCAATTTGGAATACCAGCCAACTACTCTCGGCAATGTGAATTGTAAACAATTGCCGATTGTGGTTGGTAGGATTTATTCCACTTTGAAAATCTTCAAGTTATTGTATACAAACGATAATTCGGATAAGTTTCGTGAAAGTGCTCCGATTATACTGCTGTGTGCCGAGAATAATTTACCGTAGTTGAAATGTTATCTATATAATTTTGCTTATTTCCAGTTCCATTTCCACTTGCAAATCCTGATGCATGCGTGAATACTGGCATCGCTTGTCCCCTGAAAGCTGGAACAGGGTATGGGTACCAAGCTATTTTACCTGTTCAAAGGTCATATATAAAGGTAAGTAGTTTGATGAATCGATAAATATATTATTAACATGAAATATTTTTTTGTATGTTAGATTCTCCTCTTCGCCAACATCACTTTGAAATCAACATCACTTTGAAATCAACATCAGTTTGGAATATTTTCATATCACCCCTATCAACCCTTGAACGGGACGAATGAAGCATCTGAACTGTGCGTATTTGTTGCTTCTTGCATGATTCCCTTGTGTGTGCCGGAAACTGAATTAACTCTAAAATTATGCGTGAATACTGGCATCGCTTGTCCCCTGAAAGCTGGAACAGCGTATGAGTACCAAGCTATTTTACCTGTTCAAAGGTCATATTTAAAGGTAAGTAGTTTGATGAATCGATAAATATATTATTAACTTGATGTTTTTTTGTATGTTAGATTACACTCAAAGTTAAATGGCAATTGGTTGACAAAAGGTGCATCAATAATTTGCATTCAACACCCTGCTAGGCTACAGTAGACACGGGACATTTTATACTTCAATAGATTTTTTGTTTTGCTAAAAAATAACTGTTTAATTGTTAATTGTTTTTTTTTGGAATATAGAAACATCAACTTGTGAGTACATATATAAAATATTTATTTTCTCATCAATTACCCATTTAGAATGAGTAACAATACAATTTAAATAGTTCGTTTTATTTTAAATGTACATTTCAATGGGTATTGTTTCAATTAAAGTCAGAGTTTAAAAACTTACAACAAAAAGTATTTATTTGGAATTGTATTACTTATTAAATATTTATACATTTTGAGATACATGACTAGGCAGATGTTTTAAATGTTTACAAAGCACAATATTTTCTATTTGATGCCTGTGATTTTAATTAAAGTTATTTTTAAATTAAATTAAAGTTATTTTTAATTTTGATTGAATTAGATTCAAATAAACATGGGTCATTTTACTGACCTATTGTTTAATTGAAGCTAATATCAATATTAGGCTTGTATTTGCCAGTACCTTCTCCATATGAATTGAAGATTCTTATATCGCTTTCTGCAAAATGTCCTGCGCAGATATATTTACTTTTGCGGGCATCTAGCCTTCCTTCGGTTACGTCAATCCAGCGTTGGTACTGAGCCGCATCCTTGGGGAATCTGAATAAGTGTCCACCTACTCCACGACACGAGATAATAGAACAGATTGGAGGCATACCTGAAAAATAATTGATTAAATTTAAGGTGGCAGTATTTGTTCTACTTATCTCGCCAGTTTCAATTATTTGTTATCCAGAATTGATTAGTTCTTGAGATCCTGCAAGTATAATAATAAATCCATAAATGCAAATTCTAATTTAATTTATTTCATTTAATATATTTCGCATTCTCTTGGCATACTGTCTTATTCCCTATCTAATAAAATGGTGGCTGCTCCAGTCATGCTAGAACTGAGAGGTGTGAGTAGGGAGAAATAACTTGAATGCTTAATACGGTAATTGATTCGTATTCGAATTATAAATGTACTAGCAATGTAACTCAAAAGACTGATTCTAATATCGGATGAAATAATAATCAGACAGCTATATAGACATCATTATATATAATAGGATATTAACAAGAAAATGTATATAGTGATTTATGTTGAAAATGTACACCGTGACCCACGATTGTAGACGAAATTAGTGATATAATAAATTTTTCGCGGTCTACGTAGACCACGAACGCAATACACTTTAACAACTGCTAAAACTAGCTCAAGAAGCAAATGTCTCTTCGGTGGGAGCTTCTAGCACAAGCATGGCATTTTTATTTTCACCTACTTGAATCTACAATCTCAAAATCAATGATTGATAACAGGAAACTTAGCATGCCTATTTTTGAGGTCAACATAGCATGCACAGCTTCTTCGAATAGTGTAAAAACTCACTCAAGTATACATCAATCAATGTTAACGTCGAGCTTGTAAATAATTCAGGCTGCGAAGCCGGACGCTCCAATTTCGTTTCGGGCAAGGAGAACGGAAGTATATCTCCAGTAGAATACACTTACAATGCGGCCAAAGTAACCCATGGCACTGAAATCATTGATCATATAGCGGACGGACACTTTGTCCAACTGGATCCTAGAGGTCTGATGCCTGTTCATACTCAAGAGGAGTTCTTCACCACTACTTACAACACTATCCAGTCGTCGGACGGTGCAGTAACGCTCCGAGATAAAGATCCGCAGCGCCTTCTTCTAGAGAGCACAATGTCACTTTTACGCGAGTTATATTCATTCTACTCCATTACAAATGCGTGAATTAGTATTAGTATTTTCACAACGCGATGCCGAGCTACAATCTTACCTAAACCAAACATTGGGAAAAGGAACAGCTCTTGATGACTGTCACAGATCTTATCGCTTTCGAGGACGTTGAAGCGCATCCAGTAGAAATGACGATGACAATCATGTCGTGGGGAATTACTTGTAAACTGTGCAGTACAATATTCAAAACGTTGAAGAGGAGGACAATGATGTCTGTAAGATTTTTTGGAAAACTGTAATGGCTGCATTTAAAGCTAAATACGAATGATTTTAGTGTTGGTAGCCGATAAGCCTGTAGAAACGAGAGCCCGAGCAAGTCTCCGTATCTGTATTTTAGAAATTGTTCGGATAAGTGCCTGGAAATAGTTCGAATTGTTTTCAAGGGCATATAAAAAAGAAAATAAATCACAATGCTGACCGTGGTTCTTCGTTAGATTCGCAGCAAGCCGTTTTTGTGACTAAACTAAGCTACTATACAGCTCCTCTTCACAGTTCTGGCATTCCTACTTACCAACATATGACTCCTCTTTAAATTCCTGGCTCTTCTGCTTGTTCCTGCAAATCAATTTGATGAAGATTATGAAAAATTTATTCGATGCAATCTACCTACCTTTGTTTATGTTCGTTTCCCGCTCACTGTAACTGACATGACATATGAGTTTCCTCATATCTCCTGTAGGTGGTTCTCGTGAATCTCTTTAACACCAGAGAAAAATATCACTGTGCGGACCGGTTGAGAAAAGTAGCTTAGGTCCGCCATCTTGTACGTTAATTGCTTTTGCGACAGGCCTTTTATATGAAGGCCATGATTGAACACACCCCTGTAATTGCTTGGGAAACGCGCGCGATTTGAAACGTATGCGGAAATGTAAATAGAGTTGATTTAATATTATCAATTTTTTTGTAGGATTCGAAAACAATAGTTACGATAGTTAATAGCAAAATAAAAAGATAGTAAATAGTAAATTTAAAACAGAGTAAATAGCAAATTAATGAAGGTAATTTGATTATGAATTAAAGGCCACTTTTTCCCAATAAGCCAGGTATATTAAAATGTATTTTAAGCCAGTTATATTGAAATGTATTTGTAGCCACGTATATTTCATGTATTGCGAGGGCTACTTGGCCTCCTCCTCAGAGTTCATAATTAGAATTTTAATAATTAGCAAATAGTATACTAGATGGATAACATTAGAAAATGTTTAAAAGGCAATTATGAAATCAGAGGTGATTATGTTAAAAGGTAAGTAGTGAAATACACTTTTAGAGCATTGGGCATAAATATCAGGTTGAGATTACGTTACGATTAGACTGATTTACAGTTCACACAAAGCAGGACCTTCCAATAAAACGTTATTTCAAAATGCAGCCAATAAGAGATACAGTGTTGGACGACGACGTGACGATTGAGAGGCTGATCGGTCTAGTGAAGAAGCACCCGATTTTATACGAGAAGGCTAGAGGCGGGTATAAAAATGTTGCTGCCAAGTTCCGGGTGTGGCTGCAGATAAACGAAAAGCTGTCTGCTAGTGGTAAGGTGTTATTTATTATAAACACGATAAGACAAACAAAAAACTGGTTAAATATTGAATTTTAAAACAATTTCACACAAAGTGCAAGAAATTGCCCCCAGCGACAAGTCATTTTTACCACGCCGATGTTTTTCCTTCACCCCGCTATTTGCTACCACGACCGATGCTCAGTAAATTGCCAAACTCGGTGAACATCGGCACGTGTTGAATCAACCGGCATGGCGGGCCAAGATAATTGTTTGGTTTTAACGAGTACCTTGCCACTTTTTGTGAAATAAACTTCATTTATTTAATTGTTACATTACAGAGAGCATTTATGTATACTTACTTGTGGAAAGACACACCGATCGCACGAGAACGAACTGTATTTTGGCAATCTGGCACTGAACACTTCATTTTTATTGGATTTAACTGTTTTCAAACACTGTCACTAGCACTTTTCCTGTTCAAATCCTGCGAATGTACCTAATTACTTCCGAAAAAAACTTTAATTCGCAAAACACTTTACATTATGCTTGAGTTACAATCAATGCAACCAACATTTGCTGCCAAGTTTTGTTGGTGGAACGAGTTACAATCAATGCAACACAACATTTACTGTCATCTGTCACTGGCTATATTAAAGAAATTGCTGTTCGACAATTTAGATCCTTTAAAGTCTCGGAAAGAGATATCAGTGAATATTTTATCCTCTAAAAGCTGCGAAGTATAATACAAAGCGAAAATTAGACAAAAAAATAAAAATTCTGATTGTCATTTGCATATGACATTTCCCATTTCCCGGACTCTCATAGGAACATGTGGAATTGGATATTTTCAAAAATGTTGTTGCCATGCCAAGTTTGAGATATGAGCAAACTCTGCTGCCAAGCAAAGTTGTGTTGCATCATTGTAACTGCTCTCATACGTTCTCATGGGTTCAAACTCATTTTGACGTGCAACAAATGTTGGTTGCATTGATTGTAACTCTAGCTTTAGTGATTATTGATTGAATTTCCGACTTGTTTATAACGTTGTTGAACAAATCATGGCGCGAGAAAAGTCAAACTGACAACTTAATGAACAACGTGGTGCGTTGCAGGGTCAGAGAGGGAGGATAGAGACGAGGAAATTGGTCCCAGCGCACTTTCTTACATGTACACTATAACTACCTGTCCAAATATCTTCTAGGTCGTTGCACTGCGAGGTCGTCAGGCGCTGCCTGGCGCAGCGAAGCTGTCAGATGAGTTGACTATATGGGTTTTCCATAGCAGTGAGTACATCCTACGTCGACATGCGGCAGCGAGGCGCAGCTCAGGTCGAAATGGATTCCACCATGGCCGTCATATAGAAGTCCGGTCGCAAAAGCAATTAACGAACCAAGATGGCGTGCTTAATGTACCTTTTTTCGACCAGTCGACGTACATTTCTCGACCAGTTCGACCAATAAAAGTACATTAGTACCTGTCAGATTGCAAGTCGCGACCGGCCATCTATATGACGGCCATGATTCAACTTTTGTCGTAGCGAAGAGTTGCAATCAGCTGTAATTGCTTGGGAAACGCGCGAATTATGAGCTACGCCGAGTCTCAAGTTAAAAAAAATAAAAGATAATGTAAATTTTCTACAAGTTTATTTTAATTCCGCTTCAGCTACAAAAAGACTGACTTAATCTAGTTACAATTTCTTAATTTATTGAATATTTCATGCTGATCTGTTGACATGTGCCGGATATATACAGGTGAATGATTTTGTAATGCTGAACTAATTGCTGTTACTGAATTTAACTTTAAATGCTGACAAAATTGCATTGCGATTATGGAATTTGATCCGGCACATGTATGTTGTTACTAGGTCGATGGCTTGCTGCTCGATACAGATATTAAATTGCAATTATTGAACTTGAGTCGGCACATGTATGTTGCTAGTAGGTCGATGGCTTGCTGGTTCAATATGGGTTGTACTCGTAACTCCTCCCGCCCTGGTATGAAGTGATGGCCATAACAGCTGGATTTCAGAGCATGTTGTGGACGGAACGGAAGAATCCTTTTTAGATATGATGTAAGTAGAATTAGTTTGCGCTTTCCGGAGAAGATAGGTTGTTATGATGATCACTGATGCTCCAATGATTGCCAAAGGGATGTAGGTAATAAAATCTCGTTTTTGTACTTCGATGTTCATGATTTCCAAGTTCCTCTTATTTTCGAAATGATATTTTTGTAATTTTTCTAGGTTTAGTTGTTCAATTTGTGGTGTAGGAAAAATTTTGCTAGTTGTAGATGGGTGGACGTGAACGGTGTCCCAATAAATTTTGGCGCTTCCTTGGTAGATGATGTCGTTAATTTTGACGTCACAGCCGCTAAAATGGATAAGGTTAGTTCCTTGTAGAGTTTGATTCCGTATTTCGCATGTAGATTCTATAATCGTTTCCGGGGTATTAATCAGTAAGATGAAATTGGGTTGTGGCTCGGAAATTGACGTAGATACGAGTGTTTTTTTCATGGTGCAGTTTGCATGTTGGTTATCCATCAATGGGCCGGTGCACAGTGATTTTTCTCTGTTTTCTTGGTGTAAGGACTCTTTACAATAGTATATGCCTTCAATATTTGGGCATTGTTCGTTGAAATACTGAATGTTTCTAGAGTTGAGGAGTATGTAGGGTGGTATGGAAATTTCATATGTTTTATTGATTGGAATTGGGATAATGTGATAAAAGGAATAATTCTGATTGGATAGAATGGGGATTCGAATGTTGAAAATGATATTGGAGTGGTTGTAGTAGGCCTGTAACCCAAGGAGTTCATAAATGTGTTCATCAGATTTTACTTTTAAATGTTGATCGAATAAGATTTTATTTATTTCTGTCAGTTCTTTTGGATTGAGAATGTGTCTGGGAATTAAGTTAAGTTTGGCTAGTAGTACTGATTCCGCTATGTTATTGATATGGTTCATTAAAAGATCTATATTAGAATTGATTTGATTCAAGATTTGAAAATGTATGAAGTGGTCTTTCCTTACGATACTGTTTTGAATGGATTCCTGAAAGCGAACTAAATAATTTTCGATATTCTTCTGTTGAGAATTTATGTGATTTGTAATATTTTGGAATCGGGACATCATTTGATTATTGAGTATTGTCTGTGAGTCTAATGTTGATTTCAGATTCGATTGATTATCTGCCAATTGTTCGATTTGTTCATTCAAGAGTTTTGCGTCGTTTGAATCCATGTTTCCAGTTATTGTTTTAATTATTGTTCCTAGACCATTGATGAGACCTCTTCTATTACGAATTTTGGGGGTTAATATGGAAAGTTTTTCATTTAATTCTACAATTTTAATTCTTGTAATTTTAACTGAATCTGATATTTCGTCTGTTTTGTCTAGAGTATTAAGTGTTTCTGTAATTCTGTCTATGGTTTGTTTGTACGTATCTAGCTTAACAATGTGCAATAAGTTGTGGTAGTTAAGTATTCTTCTTGCGGGTCCAAGTTGAAGTGGGAGTATTCCTTGTCCTTCAGTCAGGTGGTGTATTTCCATTTTGTGTCCAAGAGTTTGCGTTATGTGGTGGGTTATCAGTAGCCTGTAATGAAATTTTTTTCTTAATTCTAGCTTTGTGGATTTTACGATTGTTTTTAGTGAGGATGGTTATTTTCCTGTTCTTACCTACGTAATGCTTACTAAATCTAGGGGTTAGTTTGTTTCGTCTAGATTCTTTCCTATAAACTAGTTCATTTTCTTTGAAGTCTTTAGGATCTTTCCTATTGGCATTTGCTTTTGCTAAATTCTTATCCATAACTCTTTCGATCTGGGTTTTAATAGAAGGGTAAAGTTCAGTCTGGAATTCATTAAGTTTTTTCAAATACTCATGCTCATTATTAAATTTTACGTTTTTATCGAATTTGTAGGTTCGGCCGAAAAATAGTTCATAAGGGGTTAATTTCGTTGTTGAGTGTATGGCATTATTGTATGTGATTACAGCTTCTGCCAAAATATCGTCATGATCGATTTCGAGATTTTTCTCTTTGAATTTTTTTACAATTATTCTAAAGGCTTCTGTCAAAGTGGAGTGTGCTCGTTCTACGGTAGAATTGCTTGAGGTTTGTTGGAAGGATGTGAAATGTAGATTTATAGCATATTGTTTGCAAAAGTCTTTAAATATACTTGCGGTTAATTCGGTTCCTTGGTCTGCCACTAGTTTCTTAGGAATGCCATATTGTATCATGAAGTTGCGGAGTTGTTTTATTATATTAATACTATTTTTTGTTTCCAAAGTGTATGCGGCCAGAAATTTAGAAAATTTGTCTACTATAGTTAAGATTGATTTGTTGTTAATCGTATAGATATCGATATGAATGATGTCTAATGGTTTGGTTGGTATTTCAGTTTTTTCGAATTTTGGTTTCGGTGGTTGTCTGTCATATTTGAGGGTTTGGCATGTTTCACAATTGTTTATTATTTGAGTGATTTTCTTCTTCATATAAGGGAAATAATATGTACGTTTTAAATGTAATAGTGTTTCAGTTATACCTCTATGGTTAGTGTTTTCGTGGTATTCATTTATAACTTTGTCTTGATCGTCATTACTTGTAATTTCTGCTAAGATTTCCTTGCATCTGACTAATTTGTACGTTTTGCCTCTTGCAAAATATTTTGAATAAGTGTCTTGTATGATCCGAAATGTTTCATCATCTGTGTAAATAGCTGAAAGTTTGTTTGGAACCAAAAATCGTTTAAGTAATTGTATGACGTTTTCTTCGGTAAAATCGGTCATTTTAATGATGCGGCGTTGCTTATTTTTAAACGGCACTTCGACTGATGTGGAGGGGTTGTGGTCTGTTTTTTCGAAAATGATCTGTAGATTAAAATCATTAAGAGGTTTTTCGGAAATTGGTATTCCGTCGTTGAGGTTTTCAGAAGCTGAATGTATTGTTGATATTAGGGTTCCTTCTTGTAAGGTTTGTTCGGTACTTTCGTTGACATGTGCTTCGATTTTTTTGGATATTCCTGTTTCAGGTTTAATTCTGCTTAAAGCGTCGGCATTGGAGTTTTGCGTTCCTTTTTTATAGTGTACTTCGTATTCAAATTCTTCTAATTTCAATCGCCAACGGACTAAACGTGAATTCGGGTCTTTTAGGCTCATAATCCAAGTAAGAGGTTTATGATCTGTTATGATTTTAAACTTTCTGCCTAACAGATATGGGCGGAAGTATTTTGTTGCCCATACTATAGCAAGTAGCTCTTTTTCGATGGTTGAATAATTTATTTCTGACGTTTGCAGCGTTCTACTCGCAAAACATATTGGTTTGTCATTTCCTATTGGGCCCTGTGATAA
This sequence comes from Nemotelus pantherinus, assembly GCA_963978885.1. Taxonomy (NCBI): domain Eukaryota; kingdom Metazoa; phylum Arthropoda; class Insecta; order Diptera; family Stratiomyidae; genus Nemotelus; species Nemotelus pantherinus. The sequence goes on along the minus strand of OZ022265.1, from coordinate 65,720,620 downwards.
AACAGCACCAAGAGCGTAATTGCTGGCATCAGTGGTCAAGATAAAAGGTTTTTCAAAATCGGGGTACTGGAGGATGGGGTCGTTCATGAGGAGCTGTTTACATGTATCAAAAGTTTTGATGTAGTTTTCGTCAATAATAATTTCTTTGCCCTTTTTAAGACATTCTGTGAAAGGTTTAGTAATTTTGGAAAAATCTTTTATGAATTTACGATAATACCCTAAAAGGCCCAAAAATGATTTTATTTCCTTTCTTGTTTTAGGGATTGGGAATTCTTTAATTGCTTGAATCTTCTTGGGGTTGGGTTTTACGCCTTCAGTTGTAACAATATGAACTAAGAATTCAATTTCTTTTCTTAGAAATTCGGATTTTTCTAGTTGAACCTTCAAATTCGCTTCACGGAGTCTTTGGAATATTTTCTCTAAGTTTTCAATGTGCTCCTGCAAGGAGGTTGAAAAAATTATAATGTCGTCCAAATACACGAGACATATTGTACCCTGTAGTTCTTTGAGGACGTTATCCATGACTCGTTGGAAGGTGGCAGGTGCGTTTTTGAGTCCGAAAGGCATTCTTACGAACTCATAGTGTCCGCCTTCTACGCAAAATGCGGTTTTTTGTATGTCCTTGTGGTGCATCTCGATCTGGTGAAATCCGGACGCTAGATCGAGAGTAGAAAAATACAAGCACTTTCCGAGTTTATCTAGAATTTCCGCTATATTTGGGATTGGATATCGGTCGCTAATAGTTTTTTCATTAAGCTTCCTATAATCGATGACAAGCCGCCATTTCTGCTTGCCACTTGCATCAAGTTTTTTGGGAACAATCCAGATTGGGGCGCTCCAAGGTGAGTAGCTGGGACGAATAATACCTTGGTCTAGCATTTCCCCTATTTGTCTACTGTAACGCGCGCCTCAAGAAAGACCCGCTTGAGATGATTCGAACAAATATATACTTGTTTTCTCGGTACCGTGGTTCAAACAGGGTATGAGCGATCTACCCTTATGGTAACAGATGATGAGTAGTGAATGCCTGCTGACTCGCCGTAGGCATCCACTAACCATGTGTGGGTGAAAAGGCATCTGGTATGGATTAAACGATGATGTGAAGAGTGATGTGAGCTATTGAATGTTAAAAAGGATGAGTTAGATACCTAAGACGTGGTTGGAAAAAGATCAAGGACTCACTCTTCTGTTTGAGCTGCACGGGCGCGGTACCGAGTTGACGCGAAAGCGAATAAAACGTTATAATTTCAGGTGTGAGGTTAATACTCAGAGCTCTCTTGAAGGTTTTACTGAGCAATTGTGCGGTAACGATTATTTTTTCGATTACTATGGCAGAACGTGATTGTGGAAGTGTAGTTATGAGTGAAGACAATAATACGATCCGCGATGTGAACAACATAAGTGCTATGGATATGCGCGAATTAGAACTATTGCGGCGAGAAAAAGAGCTGCTTGTACGGGAAAACGAGTTTTTGCGGCGTCAGTTAAGCGAAAGCAATAGTTCGATGGCAACAAGTGTAAATGTGAACAGTGATTGTGGAAATGAAGGATATAGGTCACTCGCGTCGGGTTCAAGAGCAAGTGATGTAGGTAAGCAGCCACTAAAAGTTGGATTTGATGTAATCAAAAACCTTATTGAAACATTTAATCCGGCGGGTTCGGTGAGCATATGCCGATGGATTCAAAATATTGAATCCGTAAGTGATATTTACGGATGGAATGACAATGAAAGGTTACTCTATGCATCACTTCGACTCGATGGTGCAGCACTGAGCTGGTATCAGGGAAAACGTCATTGCCTTAAGGAGTGGCGAACATTCCGCGACGCCATCTTGGAGAGTTTCCCATCGAAAATTGGTGGTGCTAATATGCTAATGGAAATATTGCTTCGACGACGCCATCGCGGTGAGTGTTTGGAAAAATACTTCTACGACGTAGTGGAAATGGCATCTAAGGCGGAATTGTCCGAGCAAGCTACGATGCAATACATCGTTAGCGGCCTAAACGATAGAAGGCTAGTGGATAGCATAGCTGCCATAAAATGCGATTCCTTACCTGAGTTGCTAAGGGTGATAAAGAGGCAGGAGGAAATTAAGGAGCAAAGCCATTACCGCGATCGATTGGACTCTCGAACACGATACGAACCGCCAACTAAAAGAGTACGTGGAGAGGAAGCATTGTCAACAACAAAACGCGATCGTCCACTAACGTGTTTTAAGTGTAAAAAAGACGGACATATTGCCAATAAATGTCCAAACAGTAACAGTGAAGACAGAAGAGAAAGGCGTTGCTTTAGATGCAGGAAAGTAGGGCATTTAATGAAGGATTGCAAAGGAGCAACAGGAAATGCAACGAAAAATGACTGACTAGCCGACGAGTGTTACCGTGACATCAAGGTCGGGAGTGTAGTATTAAGAGCGTTTGTAGATCTTGGAAGTGATTGTACCACGATAAAACGGTCAGTGTGCTTAGAAAATGGTTGGACTGTAAAGCCAAGTCAGGTAACACTCACAGGATTTGGGAACAATAAAGTGAACGCATACGGACAATGTGAAAAACTTGTGGAAGTTGACAATATCGGGAAAAATATACGATTAATAGTAGTGCAAGATGACGTTCAAGATTGTGCGGTAATACTTGGCAGGGATTTTCTCGATGATCCAATAATTAAAGTGGTGAAATCATACAAAAAACTCGAAATAAAAAGAAAGTTTAGTGAGATTGACGGAAGTGATAATGATGACAGTGAAAGTTCGTTTAATGGTGCAAGTGATCACACTTCGACAGTCAACACGAAAACTGGAGAAGTCGTGTTTGATGTGCTCACTTTAAGGAATAACACAATCGATATGGAAAAAAAAATCAAAATGGACGCGGGATTAGATGATATGACAATTAAAATGCAGCTCATCGACTTAGTGAAAAAAAACAGTGATCTTTTCGCAGAATCGACTAAGAATATCGGTAAGACTAATTTATTGTCATTGAAAATTGAAGTAACGGATAGCAAGCCAATTGTTTATCGGCCATATAAAGTTCCTTACGAACTGCAATCTACACTTAGGGCTACAATTAAAGATCTTCTGAGCAGCAAAATAATCAAAATATCCAATTCGGAATATGCTAGTCCCGTGTTATTCATTCCCAAACAGAATGGACAATATAGAATGTGCGTGGACTATAGGAAGCTAAATTCGGTGACCAAAAGAGAACATTTCCCTCTACCCAATATTGAGGAAACACTTAATTTATTCTGCGGTAAAATTTATTTTACAACCCTCGATATGTTCAGTGGATATCATCAAATTCCGATCGACGATGATAGCCAGAAATACACTGCGTTTATAACGCCGGAAGGGCATTATGAATATCTTAGAGTTCCTTTTGGGCTGACTAATGCACCAGCAACCTTCTTACGTCTAATGAAGCTCGTTATACCCGAAATCCCAAGTGAGTTAGGAATTGCCGTGTGCTATATGGACGATATTCTCATCGCTACAAAAACCCTGGAATCCTAATAAAAAATTATAGAAATAATGTTTAATTCATTTCGCAGCCACGGGTTAACCTTGAATTTGGAGAAATGTAAATTTTGCGAGAAATCAATAACCTTTTTAGGACATAAAATATCTCAGGGCGAAATAACTCCAGGTGATAATAAAATTAATGCAGTTCGGGACTTTCCAGCACCAGAAAATCCACGTCAAGTGAGACAATTTTTAGGGCTAACAAGTTATTTCCGCCGGTTTGTGAAAGGCTTCGCCGAAATTGCCCGACCTTTAAATAAACTACTCAAAAAGAACGCCGAATTTAAGTGGACTGATGATCAGCGACGTGCATTCCAGAAGCTGAAAGCTGCTCTAGTTCAGCATCCAACTCTTGCAATTTATGATCCCGCTCAACTTCACGAGGTGCATACTGATGCAAGCCGACATGGATTGGCCGGTATTCTCATGCAAAAAGATGACGGGGGTATTTTGAAACCAGTGTCATATTTCAGTCGAAGCACGACAGAAGCAGAGAGCCAATATCATTCCTATGAATTAGAGGCACTTGCTGTAGTTGAAACTTTAGAACGTTTCAAATATTATCTTTTGTACAAGCATTTCAAAGTCATTACAGATTGCAACTCTTTGAAAATGACTCAAGATAAAAGAAATCTCATACCGCGGATAGCTAGGTGGTGGCTAAAAATCCAGGAGTTTAATTTTGACATGGAATATCGACCGGGAAGTCAACTTGCTCACGGTGATGCGCTAAGTAGAGCACCCGTCGAGCCAGGACAAGAACAGGAAACCGTAGCATCGAAGGTGATGCTGATTAGTTTAGCTGAAAATGATTGGGTGTTAGCATTACAGCTTCAAGATCCATTTTTGAAACGTATCCAGCAAGTTTTGCTCGGAAACGAAACTAGTGGGGACGATATCAACGGTATAAAGGGAACATATTGTTTGCACTACGGACGTGTCTTCAAAAACACGAATCATGGAAAACGATTTGTTGTCCCGCGTGCTATAAGGTGGCGCGTTCTACGTATGTCTCATGATGAAATGGGGCATCCAGCAGCTGAGCGAACAACCGCCAATCTTCAAAAGTATTTTTGGTTCCCGAATTTGAAGCAGGCTGTTAAGAAGTACATTAATTCATGTATTGACTGTTTATACAATCGCCGTGGTCATGACGAATCCAATTATGCAATTTATTCTCCATTACGGGAAGCAATACCATTCCATACAATCCATTTGGATTTCTTGGGACCATATCCAAAAAGTAAAGCAGGGAATATGCACTTGCTAGGAATAATAGACGCCTTCACAAAATTCATCATTTTACGTGCGACAAAGGCAACGACGTCTAGAATCGCGATCAAAACATTAGAAGACATCTCCCAATATTTTGGCACGCCAACAAGGATTGTTAGCGATCGTGGCTCCGCATTCACAGCGAGAGAATTCCAGAAATATTGCAGCGACAATGATATTCGTCATGTACTAAATGCGGTGCAAACCCCTCGAGCAAACGGACAAATAGAGCGATATTTCCGCACAGTCAAAACGGCCATCTCAACTATGACGCAGGAAGAAAACTCTTGGGATAAATGCATACGGAAGGTGCAGTGGGCATTGAATTCAATGCAACAGTCGGTCACCAGGAAATCGCCATTTGAGCTATTGATGGCGTTCAAGCCGAGGGACATTTTGAGCAATAAGCTTATATTAGCCTTGCAAGTAGACGGGGATGTAGCTGATCCGGAAGATGAATTACCATTATCGGAATTACGACGTTCTAAGGGACATGACGATTTCGCAACTAAATCAAGCGGACAAGAAAAATTTTGGACGACGAAAATCACAGGCATATGTTGAAGGTGACTTAGTGCTGATTAAAGTGGAGTCAAGCGCAACAGGGCAACCTCGGAAGCTTCAACCAAGATTCAAGGGTCCGTATCAAATTAAAAAAGTCTTAGGAAATGACCGGTATCTTGTGGGTGATCTAGACAACTTTCAACTGAGTCAGAAGCCGTATGAATCTGTGCATGCCGCTGATCGAATGAAAAAATGGTGTATGTTGGACGATTTCGATTTAGATTACAGTGACGACGAAGCAGTGGTGTTGAATTAAGTACTTGTGAGTTGTTATATTGCTCTGTGTGTGAAAGTACAATTAAAACCAAGAAAATCAAGCGTACATGTATCAATTCTGCAGATTACGGGAAGGAAGGAGTAGTAAGCGAAGGTGAGTTAAATTCCACAACTAATTCGATTTAAGTATTATCCATAACATGGGCAATGTAAATGCGTATTCGAAGAATAACATCAGGAGAATCAATTGCTTTTTACTATGCGCGAGGATAATAGTATAATGAAACTATCACGCTGTGTGCGGAAATGATAGAGCTGTGTGCTGTTGTATTGGTTTAGCTTAACCGATGTACTATCACGCTGTGTGCGGAAATGATAGAGCTGTGTGCTGTTGTATTGGTTAGCTAACCGATGTACTATCACGCTGTGTGCGGGAATGATAGAGCTGTGTGCTGTTGTATTGGTTTAGCTTAACCCCTGTACTATCACGCTGTGTGCGGAAATGATAGAGCTGTGTGCTGTTGTATTGGTTTAGCTTAACCCCTGTACTATCACGCTGTGTGCGGAAATGATAGAGCTGTGTGCTGTTGTATTGGTTTAGCTTAACTCTTAAACTATCACGCTGTGTGCGGAAAGGATAGAGCTGGATATTGTTACGTTGGCTTTAATGTGACTGCAACACTGAGACAGTGTTATCGCAGGTTGGCCGAGTTGTAACGCGCGCCTCAAGAAAGACCCGCTTGAGATGATTCGAACAAATATATACTTGTTTTCTCGGTACCGTGGTTCAAACAGAGTATGAGCGATCTACCCTTATGGTAACAGATGATGAGTAGTGAATGCCTGCTGACTCGCCGTAGGCATCCACTAACCATGTGTGGGTGAAAAGGCATCTGGTATGGATTAAACGATGATGTGAAGAGTGATGTGAGCTATTGAATGTTAAAAAGGATGAGTTAGATACCTAAGACGTGGTTGGAAAAAGATCAAGGACTCACTCTTCTGTTTGAGCTGCACGGGCGCGGTACCGAGTTGACGCGAAAGCGAATAAAACGTTATACTACGGACTTCACATTTATGGATATGTGGGTACCTATAGGATTTTGTATAAATTGGTACCTCGTCTGATGTTTTTATTCTATGTTTTATGCTATTAGAGAAAGTGAGTTTTTCTCCTTCTCTAAAGAAAATGTCGTCGTACTTCCTACAGACTTTAAAAAGAGCTTTGCGTTCTTCTTCATTCATATGAGAGGTTCGAAGTAGGTGTTCAATACTTTTTGGGGTCTTTTCCTGGGTTTGTAAGTTAAGATCATAGCTAATGTCGAAATTGTAAACTTCGGCGAAGTTGTCATTGTTGAATTTCGAAACTTTAATCGGTTGTTCGACTAGCAAGTCTATATCTTTGTCGGAGGTGTTGATAACTTCAACGTGGCTAAACCAATTATTGGCAAGATATAATCCTTCAGGTATTGTCAAGTTAGGACAAAGCGTAGTTGTGTTTATGTATATATCTCCATTCTTAACATCTACAGGTAGCTTGGCTGTTATTTTTGAATGGGGAGGGACGTTGTATTTATTTGATGAGAAGTTAGGTTTAAAGTTTAAAGGGATTACAGAGTTATTTGTAATGAGTGTTCTATTTGATAGGTCTACTTTTGCACCTAATGTTGTAAGAATGTCGAGTCCAAGGAGACCGTCGAAGTAGCCATGAAATTTGAAGAGGAGAAATTTCATTTCCCCAGGTTGTTTGAACTCATGAAAATTTGGTAAGTATGTTGCCCTATTTATTGCGTGTTTATTGATGATGGTGTTAATTGTAATTGGGCTTATTTCTATTATATTATCAGGCTGCGCAAATTCCGGATTAAGAAATGAGGATGATGCTCCTGTGTCAATAAGGAATCGTAATGGACGACCAAATGGGGATGATATATTAATATATGGTAGAATTGATCCGTGTTTATTAATGTCTATGTATCCTGTAGGGTTTTCGAGGCTTCTGGCTGAAAATTTTGTGTATCGTCTATAGTCGGATATGTTTGCTTTTCTTGGAAAACGCTCTGATCATAATATTGATCTAAATTCTGTTGGTAAAGGTGGTTCTGAGGGGGATCAAATTGATTGGCTTCGTTTACGTTAAAAAGTTCTTCAACCGTAAATTTAGGTGGTCTTGTCAGTCGTGTAAAGTTGGTGTTGGTCTGTTGATTTGGAGGAAATCTGTTACTGTTATTATTATTATGTAGTCTTCCAGATGGAGATTTTAAGTGTGTGTATCCCGAACTAACGTCCATCGGTTCGGGTGGGGGTAGTCGTTGATTATTGATTTGTCTTTGAGGTTGTATATTATTAGGTGTACTTTGTTGATTATAAAATGGTTTCCTGCTTTGAATATGTCCAAATGTATATGGTTGTTTCTGATTATTAGGATAAAATGTAGGACTATTTGGTAATTGTTTAAAATTTTGGTGTTGATATCTATAATTTGTTTGAGACTTAACATAAAATACGTTTTGTTCTTTGAGGCAAAAGGATAGAGCAATTGGTAGTGATTCGGGTCTCATAGCCCGGATAATTGAGCCCATTGGCTCTTTAAGGCCTGTTAGAAATGCGTTTAAGCACATTTCGGCAAACAGGTCTCTTTTGGCCTTAACCACATTGGCATCATGTTCATGTATTTGTACATTATTATTTAATGCTGATTGGATCTCGACAATTTCGCTATAAAAGTTTTCAATTGTTTTATTTAGTTGTTTGAGGGAATGCAAATCTTTTATAAGCGATGTCTCTGTTCGCTTATCCGAATAATGTAGAATTAAATTTGCTTTTATACTTTCCCATATTAATGGAGTACCGTAAATGTTAAGCACTTCATTTGCTTGCCCCTCGATTTTATTGCGAATAGCTCTGAGGAGAATTCTAGAGTGAGGAGTCCCATCAATGTCTCTAATGTATGAAAGAATTTCTTCTACATTATTAATGAATTCGTGAAGCAATCTCGGGTTACCGTCAAATTTTGGAAGATCTTTGATTGCATCAGGAATTCTTAATGATTGAAATATATCTGCGTTTGTATTTGGGAGAGACATGTTAGAATAATCAATCGAATCAATTGAGTCTTTAAATGAATCAACCTGTCTCTCGCTTTCAGGTATTGGGGCTAATTGGTTAAAAAATTTTCTACTTTTTCACTTGGGATATGGCCTAACTTTTGGCATATGGGGAGGATATTAAGATATGGGGAGAAAATTAAGATAAGGAAAACATTCAGTACTTACATGAGACTCAACGTTATGGTTCTCATAACGGTAAAGAATAAATATTCTCCGGTCCTTTTTACACCACACTGGCACTTCACTTAACTTGATCGATTTTCACTCGATTTTTCAAAGGCCCTTTTTATTTTTTTTTTTTATTTTTTTTATTTTTTTTGGGTTTTTATTCTACCCTCTTCACTGCCCAACAATTTTCACTCGTTGAACTTGCTATTAAAGAGCACAATTTTCCGAATTTATTCGCAAAAATCCAATGCGATATTGGAGTGACTGCCAGAGTATTCCAAACTATTCGCGAAAATCCAACGCGATTTTAGAAAACTTTACGTGTAATTAAAGACCGTCCGTTAAGTTTCCGACTGCGCCAATTATGGGCTACGCCGAGTCTCAAGTTAAAAAAAATAAAAGATAATGTAAATTTTCTACAAGTTTATTTTAATTCCGCTTCAGCTACAAAAAGACTGACTTAATCTAGTTACAATTTCTTAATTTATTGAATATTTCATGCTGATCTGGTGACATGTGCCGGATATATACAGGTGAATGATTTTGTAATGCTGAACTAATTGCTGTTACTGAATTTAACTTTAAATGCTGACAAAATTGCATTGCGATTATGGAATTTGATCCGGCACATGTATGTTGTTACTAGGTCGATGGCTTGCTGCTCGATACAGATATTAAATTGCAATTATTGAACTTGAGTCGGCACATGTATATTGCTAGTAGGTCGATGGCTTGCTGGTTCAATATGGGTTGTACTCGTAACTCGCGCGATTTGAAACGTATGCGGAAATGTAAATAGAGTTGATTTAATATTATCAATTTTTTTGTAGGATTCGAAAACAATAGTTACGATAGTTAATAGCAAAATAAAAAGATAGTAAATAGTAAATTTAAAACACAGTAAATAGCAAATTAATGAAGGTAATTTGATTATGAATTAAAGGCCACTTTTTCCCAATAAGCCAGGTATATTAAAATGTATTTTAACCCCCGCTAGACACACCTGGGTCTTTGGTGTCCGGCCGTTTTTGAAAATCGTCAGGGCGCACAGGTACGTCAATATTTCGGGTTCTAACCTCCACTTAAAAAATTGTACTTGGATCCAGAACTGGCGTAGTGAACGTCACGCTGGGTCCTCCGTTCTTCGTGAATTGCTGAGCTGTCAAAGTTGGCTGCGGACACCAAAGACCCATGTGTGTCTACGGAAGTATAAAAGTGTGCATTTTCTTCGAAGCTTTTCTTCGGTATATTAGATCAAGCGGTAGTTAATTGTAACATTTTGTACAGTTTTAATGAAGCGAACACTGCATTGGGAAGATATAAATTTATTGAAACGTTAGCACTTAGTTTAACGAGCGAAGAAATAAAAATTTGCGAAGAAGACACGCTTCATGTATGCAATGAATGCATTTTGTAATTTTGTTCAGTTACTTTATTTATTTTAATAAGAATAAGTGTAAGTAATAATAAATAACACAAAAATGTATAAAACTTTGAGTTACATTACTTTCAAACCAAAAATTGTAATTTCAAACGAATTTTCGACTCGAAAAAAATTGTACTTTTTCTCTTGCCATAATAATTATACTTTTTTCGGAGTTTCATTATGTCCTTTTTTTTTCTTTCATCTACTATATGTCAAGAAACATTTCGTACAGTAGAATTTTCTTTAACTTATTTAACAAAAAGCTATGATGTTTTAAGTGAATACGTGTATTTCTCGTGTTTTGTGTCGATTTCCATTGAATAACAATAATAAAAATTCATATATATCCATCACCTAATGCACGCTCTTTTTCTATAGATATCGATCTACCTTCATGAATTTTTTCAGATTTTAAAACGATTCGAAGTGTGGTAAAAAAACGGCAGGACTCCATAGACCCAGGTGTGTCTAGGGAGGTGCTCGAATTGTAGTGTGTCTGGGGAGGGTTAAGCCAGTTATATTGAAATGTATTTGTAGCCACGTATATTTCATGTATTGCGAGGGCTACTTGGCCTCCTCCTCAGAGTTCATAATTAGAATTTTAATAATTAGCAAATAGTATACTAGATGGATAACATTAGAAAATGTTTACAAGGCAATTATGAAATCAGAGGTGATTATGTTAAAAGGTAAGTAGTGAAATACACTTTTAAAGCATTGGGCATAAATATCAGGTTGAGATTACGTTACGATTAGACTGATTTACAGTTCACACAAAGCAGGACCTTCCAATAAAACGTTATTTCAAAATGCAGCCAATAAGAGATACAGTGTTGGACGACGACGTGACGATTGAGAGGCTGATCGGTCTAGTGAAGAAGCACCCGATTTTATACGAGAAGGCTAGAGGCGGGTATAAAAATGTTGCTGCCAAGTTCCGGGTGTGGCTGCAGATAAACGAAAAGCTGTCTGCTAGTGGTAAGGTGTTATTTATTATAAACACGATAAGACAAACAAAAAACTGGTTAAATATTGAATTTTAAAACAATTTCACACAAAGTGCAAGAAATTGCCCCCAGCGACAAGTCATTTTTACCACGACGATGTTTTCCCTTCACCCCGCTATTTGCTACCACGACCGATGTTCAGTAAATTGTCAAATTCGGTGAACATCGGCACGTGTTGAATCAACCGGCATGGCGGGCCAAGATAATTGTTTGGTTTTAACGAGTACCTTGCCACTTTTTGTGAAATAAACTTCATTTATTTAATTGTTACATTACAGAGAGCATTTATGTATACTTACTTGTGGAAAGACACACCGATCGCACGAGAACGAACTGTGTTTTGGCAATCTGGCACTGAACACTTCATTTTTACTGGATTTAACTGTTTTCAAACACTGTCACTAGCACTTTTCCTGTTCAAATCCTGCGAATGTACCTAATTACTTCCGAAAAGCACTGTAATTCGCAAAAAACACTTTACATTAGTGATTATTGATTGAATTTCCGACTTGTTTATAACGTTGTTGAACAAATCACGGCGCTAGAAAAGTCAAACTGACAACTTAATGAACAACGTGGTGCGTTGCAGGGTCAGAGAGGGAGGATAGAGACGAGGAAATTGGTCCCAGCGCACTTTCTTACATGTACACTATAACCACCTGCCCAAATATCTTCTAGGTCGTTGCACTGCGAGGTCGTCAGGCGCAGCCTGGCGCAGCGAAGCTGTCAGATGAGTTGACTATATGGGTTTTCCATAGCAGTGAGTACACCCTACGTCGACATGCGGCAGCGAGGCGCAGCTCAGGTCGAAATGGATTCCACCATGGCCGTCATATAGAAGTCCGGTCGCAAAAGCAATTAACAAACCAAGATGGCGTGCTTAATGTACCTTTTTTCGACCAGTCGACGTACATTTCTCGACCAGTTCGACCAATAAAAGTACATTAGTACCTGTCAGATTGCAAGTCGCGACCGGCCATCTATATGACGGCCATGATTCAACTTTTGTCGTAGCGAAGAGTTGCAATCAGCTGTAATTGCTTGGGAAACGCGCGCGATTTGAAACGTATGCGGAAATGTAAATAGAGTTGATTTAATATTATCAATTTTTTTGTAGGATTCGAAAATAATAGTTACGATATTTAATACCAAAATAAAAAGATAGTAAATAGAAAATTTAAAACAGAGTAAATAGCAAATTAATGAAGGTAATTTGATTATGAATTAAAGGCCACTTTTTCCCAATAAGCCAGGTATATTAAAATGTATTTTAAGCCAGGTATATTGAAATGTATTTGAAGCCACGTATATTTCATGTATTGCGAGGGCTACTTGGCCTCCTCCTCAGAGTTCATAATTAGAATTTTAATAATTAGCAAATAGTATACTAGATGGATAACATTAGAAAATGTTTAAAAGGCAATTATGAAATCAGAGGTGATTATGTTAAAAGGTAAGTAGTGAAATACACTTTTAAAGCATTGGGCATAAATATCAGGTTGAGATTATGTTACGATTAGACTGATTTACAGTTCACACAAAGCAGGACCTTCCAATAAAACGTTATTTCAAAATGCAGCCAATAAGAGATACAGTGTTGGACGACGACGTGACGATTGAGAGGCTGATCGGTCTAGTGAAGAAGCACCCGATTTTATACGAGAAGGCTAGAGGCGGGTATAAAAATGTTGCTGCCAAGTTCCGGGTGTGGCTGCAGATAAACGAAAAGCTGTCTGCTAGTGGTAAGGTGTTATTTATTACAAACACGATAAGACAAACAAAAAACTGGTTAAATATTGAATTTTAAAACAATTTCACACAAAGTGCAAGAAATTGCCCCCAGCGACAAGTCATTTTTACCACGCCGATGTTTTCCCTTCACCCCGCTATTTGCTACCGCGACCGATGTTCAGTAAATTGTCAAACTCGGTGAACATCGGAGCGTGTTGAATCAACCGGCATGGCGGGCCAAGATAATTGTTTGGTTTTAACGAGTACCTTGCCACTTTTTGTGAAATAAACTTCATTTATTTAATTGTTACATTACAGAGAGCATTTATGTATACATACTTGTGGAAAGACACACCGATCGCACGAGAACGAACTGTATTTTGGCAATCTGGCACTGAACACTTCATTTTTATTGGATTTAACTGTTTTCAAACACTGTCAATAGCACTTTTCCTGTTCAAATCCTGCAAATGTACCTAATTACTTCCGAAAAGCACTTTAATTCGCAAAAAACACTTTACATTAGTGATTATTGATTGAATTTCCGACTTGTTTATAACGTTGTTGAACAAATCACGGCGCGAGAAAAGTCAAACTGACAACTTAATGAACAACGTGGTGCGTTGCAGGTTCAGAGAGGGAGGATAGAGACGAGGAAATTGGTCCCAGCGCACTTTCTTACATGTACACTATAACCACCTGCCCAAATATCTTCTAGGTCGTTGCACTGCGAGGTCGTCAGGCGCTGCCTGGCGCAGCGAAGCTGTCAGATGAGTTGACTATATGGGTTTTCCAAAGCAGTGAGTACACCCTACGTCGACATGCGGCAGCGAGGCGCAGCTCAGGTCGAAATGGATTCCACCATGGCCGTCATATAGAAGTCCGGTCGCAAAAGAAATTAACGTACCAAGATGGCGTGCTTAATGTACCTTTTTTCGACCAGTCGACGTACATTTCTCGACCAGTTCGACCAATAAAAGTACATTAGTACCTGTCAGATTGCAAGTCGCGACAATAGAGGTATAAGACTTTAGAGTGGCGGTATCCGTGTAAACGCCTGTAGGTGTGTGTCTCGAGCGTTCTTCTCCCCCTCGCCTTCACCTATCAAGCTTTAGGGGGTGCTGTCAAGTACCCAGGAGTCAATGTCAAATCGAACACACAAACAAACCAAACAAATTTCAAGAATGCTATTGGTTTTGAGATGAAATTAGCTAGAACAAGCTGTGTTTTCAAACCAAATTTAGCGACGCGAGTGCTGAGAAGTGTAGAAAGTCATTAGAAGTGTAAGATACGGTTAAAAGTGGCAGTGACACCTTCAGTTTCTATCAAAACACCGGCAACGAAATGTGAAGTGAAGTGTTGTTCAAAAAATACGGGCTCCTGCCTGCCTGGGTGAACTTTCTACAGGTAAGTACTTACAATTTACCTTATGGTAAAGTCTGTAATCCAAATTAAGTAGATTTGAGTACTTGGCGTGGCTCAAAACCAGTAATTTTAATGCAATTGTGTGATGCCGACTCAAGTGCTCGTCTGCTGGCCCACTTATCTGACACCTGGGTACCTGACAGTTTCTCTTGGATTCCAAAATGGCGGAAATGCCAATGAAGTAGGCTTAGAAGCTCATTCACAGGGGCAACTGATTTTAGTTTGAAGAATTTAAAAAAAATGTCGGTCAACCTAAATAAAATTCAAACAGAAAAAAAATCTACGATTATTAGTAGCGTACATATACAAAGAAAAAACTATAATTTTTGGGACAATTTGTGCTGTTTACTATTATAATATATGCTAAAATAAGAAACTTATTAAAATGGTATGGTTTCGACTATCATAAATTCAGGTTAATTTTAGAAGAATGAATTCATGTAAATAAAAAGAGCCTAAAAAATCTGCGTTTTGCCTTAATTCCGCCGAAGCCGGTCCCAAGCCCGGTTAAAAAGGAAGAGGGAGGTAGTAGAAAATTTGGCACCTCATTTGCATACAAAAGTTCAGATTTATCATTGTAAGCAAATGTAATGAAATGATAATAATTTTCTCATTAACCTCCGCACAGTGGTTTAATAGCGTTAATGCAATTAATGAAAATGTTACAAGATATTAATATATAGTTCTTCAACAATTCAAAAATAAGATTCGTTTCGTTCTACTTTCTAGAAGCAAATATTTCAATTTAATGACTAATTTTTACTTGAGAGGCCATATATTTCCATTTATTGACAAATATTAATACTGGAGAACAATGACCGGCCACAATGTAGAGTGCAGATTACCTTCAAATTTTAAATGTACGCATATTGTTCCTTTTTTTCAAATATGCGCGCCAAGTTACTGCCCCCAAAACGAGCAACTGATCTACACCCCGAAAGATATTTCGTTGTATTGAAATAATTTGTGGATATGGGTGACCTCGAGACAGATTGCTTCTATACCACCACTCTTAATGTCTTATACCTCTATGGTCGCGACCGGCCTTCTATATGACGGCCATGATTCAACTTTTGTCGTAGCGAAGAGTTGCAATCAGCTGTAATTGCTTGGGAAACGCACGCGATTTGAAACGTATGCGGAAATGTAAATAGAGTTGATTTAATATTATCAATTTTTTTGTAGGATTCGAAAACAATAGTTACGATAGTTAATAGCAAAATAAAAAGATAGTAAATAGTAAATTTAAAACAGAGTAAATAGCAAATTAATGAAGGTAATTTGATTATGAATTAAAGGCCACTTTTTCCCAATAAGCCAGGTATATTAAAATGTATTTTAAGCCAGTTATATTGAAATGTATTTGTAGCCACGTATATTTCATGTATTGCGAGGGCTACTTGGCCTCCTCCTCAGAGTTCATAATTAGAATTTTAATAATTAGGAAAAAATATACTAGATGGATAACATTAGAAAATGTTTAAAAGGCAATTATGAAATCAGAGGTGATTATGTTAAAAGGTAAGTAGTGAAATACACTTTTAAAGCATTGGGCATAAATATCAGGTTGAGATTACGTTACGATTAGACTGATTTACAGTTCACACAAAGCAGGACCTTCCAATAAAACGTTATTTCAAAATGCAGCCAATAAGAGATACAGTGTTGGACGACGACGTGACGATTGAGAGGCTGATCGGTCTAGTGAAGAAGCACCCGATTTTATACGAGAAGGCTAGAGGCGGGTATAAAAATGTTGCTGCCAAGTTCCGGGTGTGGCTGCAGATAAACGAAAAGCTGTCTGCTAGTGGTAAGGTGTTATTTATTATAAACATGATAAGACAAACAAAAAACTGGTTAAATATTGAATTTTAAAACAATTTCACACAAAGTGCAAGAAATTGCCCCCAGCGACAAGTCATTTTTACCACGCCGATGTTTTCCCTTCACCCCGCTATTTGCTACCACGACCGATGTTCAGTAAATTGCCAAACTCGGTGAACATCGGCACGTGTTGAATCAACCGGCATGGCGGGCCAAGATAATTGTTTGGTTATAACGAGTACCTTGCCACTTTTTGTGAAATAAACTTCATTTATTTAATTGTTACATTACAGAGAGCATTTATGTATACTTACTTGTGGAAAGACACACCGATCGCACGAGAACGAACTGTGTTTTGGCAATCTGGCACTGAACACTTCATTTTTACTGGATTTAACTGTTTTCAAACACTGTCACTAGCACTTTTCCTGTTCAAATCCTGCGAATGTACCTAATTACTTCCGAAAAGCACTTTAATTCGCAAAAAACACTTTACATTAGTGATTATTGATTGAATTTCCGACTTGTTTATAACGTTGTTGAACAAATCACGGCGCGAGAAAAGTCAAACTGACAACTTAATGAACAACGTGGTGCGTTGCAGTGTCAAAGAGGGAGGATAGAGACGAGGAAATTGGTCCCAGCGCACTTTCTTACATGTACACTATAACCACCTGTCCAAATATCTTCTAGGTCGTTGCACTGCGAGGTCGTCAGGCGCTGCGTGGCGCAGCGAAGCTGTCAGATGAGTTGACTATATGGGTTTTCCATAGCAGTGAGTACACCCTACGTCGACATGCGGCAGCGAGGCGCAGCTCAGGTCGAAATGGATTCCACCATGGCCGTCATATAGAAATCCGGTCGCAAAAGCAATTAACGTACCAAGATGGCGTGCTTAATGTACCTTTTTTCGACCAGTCGACGTACATTTCTCGACCAGTTCGACCAATAAAAGTACATTAGTACCTGTCAGATTGCAAGTCGTGACCGGCCTTCTATATAACGGCCATGATTCAACTTTTGTCGTTGCGAAGAGTTGCAATCAGCTGTAATTGCTTGGGAAACGCGCGCGATTTGAAACGTATGCGGAAATGTAAATAGAGTTGATTTAATATTATCAATTTTTTTGTAGGATTCGAAAACAATAGTTACGATAGTTAATAGCAAAATAAAAAGATAGTAAATAATAAATTTAAAACAGAGTAAATAGCAAATTAATGAAGGTAATTTGATTATGAATTAAAGGCCACTTTTTCCCAATAAGCCAGGTATTTTAAAATGTATTTTAAGCCAGTTAAATTGAAATGTATTTGTAGCCACGTATATTTCATGTATTGCGAGGGCTACTTGGCCTCCTCCTCAGAGTTCATAATTAGAATTTTAATAATTAGTAAATAGTGTTGAATCAACCGGCATGGCGGGCCAAGATAATTGTTTGGTTTTAACGAGTACCTTGCCACTTTTTGTAAAATAAACTTCATTTATTTAATTGTTACATTACAGAGAGCATTTATGTATACTAACTTGTGGAAAGACACACCGATCATACGAGAACGAACTGTGTTTTGGCAATCTGGCACTGAACACTTCATTTTTACTGGATTTAACTGTTTTCAAACACTGTCACTAGCACTTTTCCTGTAATCCTGCGAATGTACCTAATTACTTCCGAAAAGCACTTTAATTCGCAAAAAAACACTTTACATTAGTGATTATTGATTGAATTTCTGACTTGTTTATAACGTTGTTGAACAAATCACGGCGCGAGAAAAGTCAAACTGACAACTTAATGAACAACGTGGTGCGTTGCAGGGTCAGAGAGGGAGGATAGAGACGAGGAAATTGGTCCCAGTGCACTTTCTTACATGTACACTATAACCGCTTGTCCAAATATCTTCTAGGTCGTTGCACTGCGAGGTCGTCAGGCGCAGCCTGGCGCAGCGAAGCTGTCAGATGAGTTGACTATATGGGTTTTCCATAGCAGTGAGTACACCCTACGTCGACATGCGGCAGCGAGGCGCAGCTCAGGTCGAAATGGATTCCACCATGGCCGTCATATAGAAGTCCGGTCGCAAAAGCAATTAACGTACCAAGATGGCGTGCTTAATGTACCTTTTTCCGACCAGTCGACGTACATTTCTCGACCAGTTCGACCAATAAAAGTACATTAGTACCTGTCAGATTGCAAGTCGCGACCGGCCTTCTATATGACGGCCATGATTCAACTTTTGTCGTAGCGAAGAGTTGCAATCAGTTGTAATTGCTTGGGAAACGCGCGCGATTTGAAACGTATGCGGAAATGTAAATAGAGTTGATTTAATATTATCAATTTTTTTGTAGGATTCGAAAACAATAGTTACGATAGTTAATAGCAAAATAAAAAGATAGTAAATAGTAAATTTAAAACAGAGTAAATAGCAAATAAATGAAGGTAATTTGATTATGAATTAAAGGCCACTTTTTCACAATAAGCCAGGTATATTAAAATGTATTTTAAGCCAGGTATATTGAAATGTATTTGTAGCCACGTATATTTCATGTATTGCGAGGGCTACTTGGCCTCCTCCTCAGAGTTCATAATTAGAATTTTAATAATTAGCAAATAGTATACTAGATGGATAACATTAGAAAATGTTTAAAAGGCAACTATGAAATCAGAGGTGATTATGTTAAAAGGTAAGTAGTGAAATACACTTTTAAAGCATTGGGCATAAATATCAGGTTGAGATTATGTTACGATTAGACTGATTTACAGTTCACACAAAGCAGGACCTTCCAATAAAACGTTATTTCAAAATGCAGCCAATAAGAGACACAGTGTTGGACGACGACGTGACGATTGAGAGGCTGATCGGTCTAGTGAAGAAGCACCCGATTTTATACGAGAAGGCTAGAGGCGGGTATAAAAATGTTGCTGCCAAGTTCCGGGTGTGGCTGCAGATAAACGAAAAGCTGTCTGCTAGTGGTAAGGTGTTATTTATTACAAACACGATAAGACAAACAAAAAACTGGTTAAATATTGAATTTTAAAACAATTTCACACAAAGTGCAAGAAATTGCCCCCAGCGACAAGTCATTTTTACCACGCCGATGTTTTCCCTTCACCCCGCTATTTGCTACCACGACCGATGTTCAGTAAATTGCCAAACTCGGTGAACATCGGCACGTGTTGAATCAACCGGCATGGCGGGCCAAGATAATTGTTTGGTTATAACGAGTACCTTGCCACTTTTTGTGAAATAAACTTCATTTATTTAATTGTTACATTACAGAGAGCATTTATGTATACTTACTTGTGGAAAGACACACCGATCGCACGAGAACGAACTGTGTTTTGGCAATCTGGCACTGAACACTTCATTTTTACTGGATTTAACTGTTTTCAAACACTGTCACTAGCACTTTTCCTGTTCAAATCCTGCGAATGTACCTAATTACTTCCGAAAAGCACTTTAATTCGCAAAAAACACTTTACATTAGTGATTATTGATTGAATTTCCGACTTGTTTATAACGTTGTTGAACAAATCACGGCGCTAGAAAAGTCAAACTGACAACTTAATGAACAACGTGGTGCGTTGCAGGGTCAGAGAGGGAGGATAGAGACGAGGAAATTGGTCCCAGCGCACTTTCTTACATGTACACTATAACCACCTGTCCAAATATCTTCTAGGTCGTTGCACTGCGAGGTCGTCAGGCGCAGCCTGGCGCAGCGAAGCTGTCAGATGAGTTGACTATATGGGTTTTCCATAGCAGTGAGTACACCCTACGTCGACATGCGGCAGCGAGGCGCAGCTCAGGTCGAAATGGATTCCACCATGGCCGTCATATAGAAGTCCGGTCGCAAAAGCAATTAACAAACCAAGATGGCGTGCTTAATGTACCTTTTTTCGACCAGTCGACGTACATTTCTCGACCAGTTCGACCAATAAAAGTACATTAGTACCTGTCAGATTGCAAGTCGCGACCGGCCATCTATATGACGGCCATGATTCAACTTTTGTCGTAGCGAAGAGTTGCAATCAGCTGTAATTGCTTGGGAAACGCGCGCGATTTGAAACGTATGCGGAAATGTAAATAGAGTTGATTTAATATTATCAATTTTTTTGTAGGATTCGAAAATAATAGTTACGATATTTAATACCAAAATAAAAAGATAGTAAATAGAAAATTTAAAACAGAGTAAATAGCAAATTAATGAAGGTAATTTGATTATGAATTAAAGGCCACTTTTTCCCAATAAGCCAGGTATATTAAAATGTATTTTAAGCCAGGTATATTGAAATGTATTTGAAGCCACGTATATTTCATGTATTGCGAGGGCTACTTGGCCTCCTCCTCAGAGTTCATAATTAGAATTTTAATAATTAGCCAATAGTATACTAGATGGATAACATTAGAAAATGTTTAAAAGGCAATTATGAAATCAGAGGTGATTATGTTAAAAGGTAAGTAGTGAAATACACTTTTAAAGCATTGGGCATAAATATCAGGTTGAGATTATGTTACGATTAGACTGATTTACAGTTCACACAAAGCAGGACCTTCCAATAAAACGTTATTTCAAAATGCAGCCAATAAGAGATACAGTGTTGGACGACGACGTGACGATTGAGAGGCTGATCGGTCTAGTGAAGAAGCACCCGATTTTATACGAGAAGGCTAGAGGCGGGTATAAAAATGTTGCTGCCAAGTTCCGGGTGTGGCTGCAGATAAACGAAAAGCTGTCTGCTAGTGGTAAGGTGTTATTTATTACAAACACGATAAGACAAACAAAAAACTGGTTAAATATTGAATTTTAAAACAATTTCACACAAAGTGCAAGAAATTGCCCCCAGCGACAAGTCATTTTTACCACGCCGATGTTTTCCCTTCACCCCGCTATTTGCTACCGCGACCGATGTTCAGTAAATTGTCAAACTCGGTGAACATCGGAGCGTGTTGAATCAACCGGCATGGCGGGCCAAGATAATTGTTTGGTTTTAACGAGTACCTTGCCACTTTTTGTGAAATAAACTTCATTTATTTAATTGTTACATTACAGAGAGCATTTATGTATACATACTTGTGGAAAGACACACCGATCGCACGAGAACGAACTGTATTTTGGCAATCTGGCACTGAACACTTCATTTTTATTGGATTTAACTGTTTTCAAACACTGTCAATAGCACTTTTCCTGTTCAAATCCTGCAAATGTACCTAATTACTTCCGAAAAGCACTTTAATTCGCAAAAAACACTTTACATTAGTGATTATTGATTGAATTTCCGACTTGTTTATAACGTTGTTGAACAAATCACGGCGCGAGAAAAGTCAAACTGACAACTTAATGAACAACGTGGTGCGTTGCAGGTTCAGAGAGGGAGGATAGAGACGAGGAAATTGGTCCCAGCGCACTTTCTTACATGTACACTATAACTACCTGTCCAAATATCTTCTAGGTCGTTGCACTGCGAGGTCGTCAGGCGCTGCCTGGCGCAGCGAAGCTGTCAGATGAGTTGACTATATGGGTTTTCCAAAGCAGTGAGTACACCCTACGTCGACATGCGGCAGCGAGGCGCAGCTCAGGTCGAAATGGATTCCACCATGGCCGTCATATAGAAGTCCGGTCGCAAAAGAAATTAACGTACCAAGATGGCGTGCTTAATGTACCTTTTTTCGACCAGTCGACGTACATTTCTCGACCAGTTCGACCAATAAAAGTACATTAGTACCTGTCAGATTGCAAGTCGCGACAATAGAGGTATAAGACTTTAGAGTGGCGGTATCCGTGTAAACGCCTGTAGGTGTGTGTCTCGAGCGTTCTTCTCCCCCTCGCCTTCACCTATCAAGCTTTAGGGGGTGCTGTCAAGTACCCAGGAGTCAATGTCAAATCGAACACACAAACAAACCAAACAAATTTCAAGAATGCTATTGGTTTTGAGATGAAATTAGCTAGAACAAGCTGTGTTTTCAAACCAAATTTAG
This sequence comes from Nemotelus pantherinus, assembly GCA_963978885.1. Lineage (NCBI taxonomy): Eukaryota > Metazoa > Arthropoda > Insecta > Diptera > Stratiomyidae > Nemotelus > Nemotelus pantherinus. The sequence goes on along the minus strand of OZ022265.1, from coordinate 65,698,378 downwards.
CGACGCGAGTGCTGAGAAGTGTAGAAAGTCATTAGAAGTGTAAGATACGGTTAAAAGTGGCAGTGACACCTTCAGTTTCTATCAAAACACCGGCAACGAAATGTGAAGTGAAGTGTTGTTCAAAAAATACGGGCTCCTGCCTGCCTGGGTGAACTTTCTACAGGTAAGTACTTACAATTTACCTTATGGTAAAGTCTGTAATCCAAATTAAGTAGATTTGAGTACTTGGCGTGGCTCAAAACCAGTAATTTTAATGCAATTGTGTGATGCCGACTCAAGTGCTCGTCTGCTGGCCCACTTATCTGACACCTGGGTACCTGACAGTTTCTCTTGGATTCCAAAATGGCGGAAATGCCAATGAAGTAGGCTTAGAAGCTCATTCACAGGGGCAACTGATTTTAGTTTGAAGAATTTAAAAAAAATGTCGGTCAACCTAAATAAAATTCAAACAGAAAAAAAATCTACGATTATTAGTAGCGTACATATACAAAGAAAAAACTATAATTTTTGGGACAATTTGTGCTGTTTACTATTATAATATATGCTAAAATAAGAAACTTATTAAAATGGTATGGTTTCGACTATCATAAATTCAGGTTAATTTTAGAAGAATGAATTCATGTAAATAAAAAGAGCCTAAAAAATCTGCGTTTTGCCTTAATTCCGCCGAAGCCGGTCCCAAGCCCGGTTAAAAAGGAAGAGGGAGGTAGTAGAAAATTTGGCACCTCATTTGCATACAAAAGTTCAGATTTATCATTGTAAGCAAATGTAATGAAATGATAATAATTTTCTCATTAACCTCCGCACAGTGGTTTAATAGCGTTAATGCAATTAATGAAAATGTTACAAGATATTAATATATAGTTCTTCAACAATTCAAAAATAAGATTCGTTTCGTTCTACTTTCTAGAAGCAAATATTTCAATTTAATGACTAATTTTTACTTGAGAGGCCATATATTTCCATTTATTGACAAATATTAATACTGGAGAACAATGACCGGCCACAATGTAGAGTGCAGATTACCTTCAAATTTTAAATGTACGCATATTGTTCCTTTTTTTCAAATATGCGCGCCAAGTTACTGCCCCCAAAACGAGCAACTGATCTACACCCCGAAAGATATTTCGTTGTATTGAAATAATTTGTGGATATGGGTGACCTCGAGACAGATTGCTTCTATACCACCACTCTTAATGTCTTATACCTCTATGGTCGCGACCGGCCTTCTATATGACGGCCATGATTCAACTTTTGTCGTAGCGAAGAGTTGCAATCAGCTGTAATTGCTTGGGAAACGCACGCGATTTGAAACGTATGCGGAAATGTAAATAGAGTTGATTTAATATTATCAATTTTTTTGTAGGATTCGAAAACAATAGTTACGATAGTTAATAGCAAAATAAAAAGATAGTAAATAGTAAATTTAAAACAGAGTAAATAGCAAATTAATGAAGGTAATTTGATTATGAATTAAAGGCCACTTTTTCCCAATAAGCCAGGTATATTAAAATGTATTTTAAGCCAGTTATATTGAAATGTATTTGTAGCCACGTATATTTCATGTATTGCGAGGGCTACTTGGCCTCCTCCTCAGAGTTCATAATTAGAATTTTAATAATTAGGAAAAAATATACTAGATGGATAACATTAGAAAATGTTTAAAAGGCAATTATGAAATCAGAGGTGATTATGTTAAAAGGTAAGTAGTGAAATACACTTTTAAAGCATTGGGCATAAATATCAGGTTGAGATTACGTTACGATTAGACTGATTTACAGTTCACACAAAGCAGGACCTTCCAATAAAACGTTATTTCAAAATGCAGCCAATAAGAGATACAGTGTTGGACGACGACGTGACGATTGAGAGGCTGATCGGTCTAGTGAAGAAGCACCCGATTTTATACGAGAAGGCTAGAGGCGGGTACGAGAAGGCTAGAGGCTGCAGATAAACGAAAAGCTGTCTGCTAGTGGTAAGGTGTTATTTATTATAAACATGATAAGACAAACAAAAAACTGGTTAAATATTGAATTTTAAAACAATTTCACACAAAGTGCAAGAAATTGCCCCCAGCGACAAGTCATTTTTACCACGCCGATGTTTTCCCTTCACCCCGCTATTTGCTACCACGACCGATGTTCAGTAAATTGCCAAACTCGGTGAACATCGGCACGTGTTGAATCAACCGGCATGGCGGGCCAAGATAATTGTTTGGTTATAACGAGTACCTTGCCACTTTTTGTGAAATAAACTTCATTTATTTAATTGTTACATTACAGAGAGCATTTATGTATACTTACTTGTGGAAAGACACACCGATCGCACGAGAACGAACTGTGTTTTGGCAATCTGGCACTGAACACTTCATTTTTACTGGATTTAACTGTTTTCAAACACTGTCACTAGCACTTTTCCTGTTCAAATCCTGCGAATGTACCTAATTACTTCCGAAAAGCACTTTAATTCGCAAAACTTTACATTAGTGATTATTGATTGAATTTCTGACTTGTTTATAACGTTGTTGAACAAATCACGGCGCGAGAAAAGTCAAACTGACAACTTAATGAACAACGTGGTGCGTTGCAGGGTCAGAGAGGGAGGATAGAGACGAGGAAATTGGTCCCAGTGCACTTTCTTACATGTACACTATAACCGCTTGTCCAAATATCTTCTAGGTCGTTGCACTGCGAGGTCGTCAGGCGCAGCCTGGCGCAGCGAAGCTGTCAGATGAGTTGACTATATGGGTTTTCCATAGCAGTGAGTACACCCTACGTCGACATGCGGCAGCGAGGCGCAGCTCAGGTCGAAATGGATTCCACCATGGCCGTCATATAGAAGTCCGGTCGCAAAAGCAATTAACGTACCAAGATGGCGTGCTTAATGTACCTTTTTCCGACCAGTCGACGTACATTTCTCGACCAGTTCGACCAATAAAAGTACATTAGTACCTGTCAGATTGCAAGTCGCGACCGGCCTTCTATATGACGGCCATGATTCAACTTTTGTCGTAGCGAAGAGTTGCAATCAGTTGTAATTGCTTGGGAAACGCGCGCGATTTGAAACGTATGCGGAAATGTAAATAGAGTTGATTTAATATTATCAATTTTTTTGTAGGATTCGAAAACAATAGTTACGATAGTTAATAGCAAAATAAAAAGATAGTAAATAGTAAATTTAAAACAGAGTAAATAGCAAATAAATGAAGGTAATTTGATTATGAATTAAAGGCCACTTTTTCACAATAAGCCAGGTATATTAAAATGTATTTTAAGCCAGGTATATTGAAATGTATTTGTAGCCACGTATATTTCATGTATTGCGAGGGCTACTTGGCCTCCTCCTCAGAGTTCATAATTAGAATTTTAATAATTAGCAAATAGTATACTAGATGGATAACATTAGAAAATGTTTAAAAGGCAATTATGAAATCAGAGGTGATTATGTTAAAAGGTAAGTAGTGAAATACACTTTTAAAGCATTGGGCATAAATATCAAGTTGTGATTACGTTACGATTAGACTGATTTACAGTTCACAAAAAGCAGGACCTTCCAATAAAACGTTATTTCAAAATGCAGCCAATAAGAGACACAGTGTTGGACGACGACGTGACGATTGAGAGGCTGATCGGTCTAGTGAAGAAGCACCCGATTTTATACGAGAAGGCTAGAGGCGGGTATAAAAATGTTGCTGCCAAGTTCCGGGTGTGGCTGCAGATAAACGAAAAGCTGTCTGCTAGTGGTAAGGTGTTATTTATTACAAACACGATAAGACAAACAAAAAACTGGTTAAATATTGAATTTTAAAACAATTTCACACAAAGTGCAAGAAATTGCCCCCAGCGACAAGTCATTTTTACCACGCCGATGTTTTCCCTTCACCCCGCTATTTGCTACCACGACCGATGTTCAGTAAATTGTCAAACTCGGTGAACATCGGCACGTGTTGAATCAACCGGCATGGCGGGCCAAGATAATTGTTTGGTTTTAACGAGTACCTTGCCACTTTTTGTGAAATAAACTTCATTTATTTAATTGTTACATTACAGAGAGCATTTATGTATACTTACTTGTGGAAAGACACACCGATCGCACGAGAACGAACTGTGTTTTGGCAATCTGGCACTGAACACTTCATTTTTACTGGATTTAACTGTTTTCAAACACTGTCACTAGCACTTTTCCTGTTCAAATCCTGCGAATGGCGGGCCAAGATAATTGTTTGGTTTTAACGAGTACCTTGCCACTTTTTGTGAAATAAACTTCATTTATTTAATTGTTACATTACAGAGAGCATTTATGTATACTTACTTGTGGAAAGACACACCGATCACACGAGAACGAACTGTGTTTTGGCAATCTGGCACTGAACACTTCATTTTTACTGGATTTAACTGTTTTCAAACACTGTCACTAGCACTTTTCCTGTTCAAATCCTGCGAATGTACCTAATTACTTCCGAAAAGCACTTTAATTCGCAAAAAAACACTGTACATTAGTGATTATTGATTGAATTTCTGACTTGTTTATAACGTTGTTGAACAAATCACGGCGCGAGAAAAGTCAAACTGACAACTTAATGAACAACGTGGTGCGTTGCAGGGTCAGAGAGGGATAAATAGAGACGAGGAAATTGGTCCCAGCGCACTCTCTTACATGTACACTATAACCGCTTGTCCAAATATCTTCTAGGTCGTTGCACTGCGAGGTCGTCAGGCGCAGCCAGGCGCAGCGAAGCTGTCAGATGAGTTGACTAAATGGGTTTTCCATAGCAGTGAGTACATCCTACGTCGACATGTGGCAGCGAGGCGCAGCTCAGGTCGAAATGGATTCCACCATGGCCGTCATATAGAAAGCCGGTCGCAAAAGCAATTAACGTACCAAGATGGCGTGCTTAATGTATCTTTTTCCGACCAGTCGACGTACATTTCTCGACCAGTTCGACCAATAAAAGTACATTAGTACCTGTCAGATTGCAAGTCGCGACCGGCCTTCTATATGACGGCCATGATTCAACTTTTGTCGTAGCGAAGAGTTGCAATCAGTTGTAATTGCTTGGGAAACGCGCGCGATTTGAAACGTATGCGGCAATGGAAATAGAGTTGATTTAATATTATCAATTTTTTTGTAGGATTCGAAAACAGTAGTTACGATAGTTAATAGCAAAATAAAAAGATAGTAAATAGTGAATTTAAAACAGAGTAAATAGCAAATTAATGAAGGTAATTTGATTATGAATTAAAGGCCACTTTTTCCCAATAAGCCAGGTATATTAAAATGTATTTTAAGCCAGGTATGTTGAAATGTATTTGTAGCCACGTATATTTCATGTATTGCGAGGGCTACTTGGCCTCCTCCTCAGAGTTCATAATTAGAATTTTAATCATTAGCAAATAGTATACTAGGTGGATAACATTAGAAAATGTTTAAAAGGCAATTATGAAATCAGAAGTGATTATGTTAAAAGGTAAGTAGTGAAATACACTTTTAAAGCATTGGGCATAAATATCAGGTTGAGATTACGTTACGATTAGACTGACTTACAGTTCACACAAAGCAGGACCTTCCAATAAAACGTTATTTCAAAATGCAGCCAATAAGAGATACAGTGTTGGACGACGACGTGACGATTGAGAGGCTGATCGGTCTAGTGAAGAAGCACCCGATTTTATACGAGAAGGCTAGAGGCGGGTATAAAAATGTTGCTGCCAAGTTCCGGGTGTGGCTGCAGATAAACGAAAAGCTGTCTGCTAGTGGTAAGGTGTTTGTTGCCAAAGGATGGCAACGGGAATAAAAAAAAAACACATTCACTTGATTAATACATTTACTTTTATTTTCTATTCTTTAAACGCAGTTTAATTCGCACACGCTCGTTTTGCTCTTTTGAAATAAGGAAATCGCGCTCACTCCGTTCATTGCAATCGATGCTGGTCGACTCATTGTCTCGCTGCCTCCTCGTATCCTTGAAGGCTCTGTTGTTGCCGTGTGGTCATGATACCATCACGTGTTACACCGAGCTGCTAGTAGTTGGCAGTTCGGTACATTCCCAAACAAACGCCGCGGAAGACCGGAAAATCAATACATTTCTGATCTTCAAGTTCAAGTGAGAGGACACTCAGCTCTCGAATTGCTCGTGTTGTATGTTATCACCACCTCTCTTCTGACTAGACCATCAGCACCTTTGATGGTTTTTATCACTCGCCCCATTATCTAGAAAATGGGTGGCACGTCTTCGTCCCGAAGAAGCACTAACCTGCGCACTTGCAGGTTTTGTCACTCAGTCCGCCACCTCTTTGCCCCTGCAACGAAACCAAGTAATTGCTCTCCCACCGTCTCCAAAACGCTCCCGTCATTTGTTGAAGCCTTCGCCAAGTCCTTAACCTTCTCTCCGGTACATATTCGTCGCATCTGGGAAGTGCCTGAATTAGCGCTTCTCCTAACAAGAAATGACCTGGGGTCAATGCTCCTATGCCACTCGGATCATTACTTAACTCGCGCAGGCTCCCACAAGTATGATGAAACGCCATTCTGTATCTTTTTCGATATTTTAAGTGCTCCAAGAATGGTCTGGCCATTATGTGATCTCGCCGTCCAGTGATCTTGCCGTCCAACAAAATACGCCGAAAACATGCCACAAAAGTCTTCATAGTACGGCTTGTTACCGCATCAAGATGATCTGCCTTAGATGCCATGCATACAAATACAGCTACATAGTCCTTCGCTTGCATGCCTTTTTCCGTTCTGCCTTGACAAGCTTGGATGGTGATTGGCTCCGCGAAGTCCACGCCAGAATGTAGAAATAGTTTAGTTGGCTGCAGTCGATCCCTAAGCAAGTGGCATGATCCGTGCGTTCATCGTTGCACAAGTGACACAGCCACGTACCACTCTGCGAGCTGCATTTCGAAAACAGGGCATCCAATACTCTTGATGCAATTGTTGATTTATTAATCGTTCTTCGGTGTGTACATTTAGCAGCAGCCAGCCTGTCTTTGACGATGCTGGTACGATGAGCAGGTGTTTTTGCCCATAACTGCATCAAGACTTGCGGATTAGCCCGCCGACACGTAACAAATCAATCAAATCCAAGACTGGCCTCAAGAGAAATACGATACTGTTTCCCGGTAAAACTTTTGACCAGCATTGAAACACCATATTTAATTTGTAAACACCTTTTTGGGGATTGTTTGATCCAAAAATTGCAATCCTTCACTGCATTCGGATGGAGAAGGAAGGGTGAATAATCACCGTGTGTCACGTTCGCTCTTTTGATATGTTCTTTCATTCGCTCTTGCTTTTCTCTTCTACTGTTTCGGATGAAGCGCAGAGCATAAGACGTTGTTCGAAGTAGCTAAGTTATTATACTGACAGGTAAGCTCCATTAGCTAAGCTTGCTGCACAGATATCGACGTTGCTCTTGGGAAGAAGTTTCTCCTCTGCCTTTTCTTTGCCATCGCGGATCACTCAACGTTGGTCTCGGTCATGTGTTTTCGCTCTCGCATGCTTTATTAACCAAAAGTTCACTAAGAAAGCTTTTCGGCTCGAGACATTTCTGGGCTGTTTGCTCTGCTCACATGCGCCCACGCAGCAACATCTGTATTTATTGTTGTTGGCTTCAGCTCATGCGGTGGATGTACTACTGTAATATCACTCCACGGAAATGTTCTCTTCCTCTGAATTCACACGCTTCGCGCACCGCAGGCAGCCGGTTGCCCTATAGCTCAGCCGAGTGCCAAAATCGATCCTGTCTTGACTGGAGCAAATTTATTTTTAGACACTAAAAGCCGCATAGTCACACCCTGTTTGCTCTACACTCGCACATAGATTACCGCTCCATACACACCACTAGATGGTCCTTGACACTCCATATACTCTGTAACATGCTCCTAGACGCTCCTTACGCTCTGCTCTGACATGGATCTGCAGCCTGCAATGTCGTGTAACCTTTCAAGCAATGATAATTCTTTTCGAAATCGCTCCAATCGCACAGTACAGTTTAATTGCACTTGGCCCTTCCAACGCATCTTCGGCCTCCATAATTCTTCCAGAAAAGTTTTGGCCCAAACAATTATTGGACCCAGTCATTGAACTTGTCAAAGTGACTGAGATTTGTCTTTTCGAAGTAACTGGGCCATTGTTCAGCTCTCGCATGCCAAACGCCTATTCAACCCCGCTCGTGAGTCACTTCAGGCCAAGCACCTTAGCTTCCGATGAATCGCTTAGCAAAACTTCCTGCCGCTCAGGCTTATTTATCGCTCGAAGTACGTGTTGACTTCGATGTATGTTTTCGAAGTTTGAATCTGCCACTTGACAGCATTTCGTTAAACTCCTCGCACAGCTGCGTTGCTTCTTGTCTCTGCACCGAATAAGCAATCGTCCATGTAGAAATCGTTTCGCACGACCAAAGATGCCTTCGGATATCGCTACACTTCATCGTATAGCTCTGATGATAGAGTGTGCTGTCGCTGCTGCGCCATAGGTCATGATTGTAAGCGAATACTCGCGTAATGGCTGATCGTGATCTTCGCGCCAAAATATCTATCGATAGTCCCAATTGCTCTGCTTAACTCGCACCTGACGAAAGATTATCTTCATGTCCACACTTATCGCAAACTTGTGCCGTCGAAATCGCATAAGTGTATTCGCTATGTCACGTTGCAGCTTCTCGCCCACCATTTTCACTTCGTTGCATGACGCTGTAATGCGGAATGCGAAGGACCACGGTTCCCGGCCTCTGCGCCTCTAACCACACACATGTGACCTAGTCGCTGATATTCACATATGAAATGTACGTACTGCTCCTTTAAGTCCAGATCGCTCAAGCATGCTGAATCGCTATAAGGCTGCATCAAACTTATGCGCTCGTACAAATAGTCGCTCCATTCGCTCTTTCTTTAGTGACCGGCACACTTTCCCACCTTCTTCTTGCTCCCAAAAGATTCGCACTTGAAGTTCTAGTTTCTTTCGCTCAATCGCTCCAATGAAACTGCAATGCACTTCGCTTTGCTCTTGTGGTAGAGTTTGCCCAAACGCACCTTGGATGACCTGCACTCGCTCTTTATTGCTGTAACCGCACTGCTAATGTCCAACGCAATGGTATTGATTGGTATGCTACCATCACACGAACCAACACCAAATCCGCTCACCATTCTCTTGCATGCAATGTTGACATCATTTTCTCTTCTCGCACGTGTTTTTGACCTTCCGTGCATTTACTGCTGAAATTGAGCAAAGCACACTGTTGTTTATTCTCCGCTCCGAACATCGCCCACACTGCATCGCTCAGCTCGATGGTTTGCTCTTAGGCACACATTCCATTACTCCAATCCTCGCTATCTTTGCGGTTCTGTTCACTTGCTCCTTCACATGGACCAACGCTCTCGCTCTACGCTCTAACAACGCACCAAGCTCCTTTAAATGGGCCAACGCTCTTGCTCTTAGAACGCACACAGCTTCTTCTGTTTTGGTTCCGCTTTCGCTCTCTGAATTTTCGAGTCCCCAGCTGTTTACCAGTCAAGTCGTTCTGTTATCAAGTAGACCAATATAAGGTCCCAGTGCTCGACAGCCACATTCAGTGTCTTCAGCTACCGCATCGGTTCATGTATCTGATTGATCAGCCGTCTAAGTCTATCATTTGATGCCTGCTTTAATTTTGGTATTTGAAATAGCGATGTGATGTGTGCGCGACGGATAAGATGCTGATCATCGTACACCTCGCATAATCGTTGCCATTCCTCCATATAATTGACTGCTGTGATTTGCCAATTTCCCAACACACGCTGAGCTTCTCCTGTGACTGCCGCTTTGAGATGCTGCAACTTGAAAACTGGCTTAACAGCAGGGTTGTTGTGCACTGCGGCCACAAATCGGTAAAGGTAACTTTGCGAATGTGCGGAAATTTCCACTAAAGTCACCTCAAGTATTTAGCACATGCACCACGCTCTATTACGCACATGTTCCTTTCTCGTTACGTACAGTAGGCTGCTCCGCATGATTCCTCTCCCTCTCCAAACGCTCATCGTGGTTTGCTGTGGCACATATATACGTATCCTCTGCCATATCGTCGCCGCTTCCGATATCCTTTACTTGCTTCTCGTCAGCACCATCCAATAATTTCATGTGGATGCGCTGCAGCTTGCGAAACGAATCCTTCGGGATGTTCCGACGCACAGACAGCTTCTGTACCGTGCAACCGCAAAACGCTTCGCTTGTAACAAAAAAACGTACGATCGCTGCACAAGCCTCAACAGCTCATCTCGCCTTTTTGCCGATGCCATCGCAGCCTTCACATAATCACAAAAACTGAAATTGAAATGAAAATGAACTCTTAAACGTCCGAACCAAACTTAGCCGTTCACGTTCAGAGTGGCTAGCTGTGTTGATCCCTCGCTGCGTTAACGTTTTGATGATATGGCGCTTTTAACGCATGTGGCGGACACCCATATCGCTCTTCGGTGGAACTTCCGCATCGTTCTATAGTAGAAATTCCACGAGGATTTACAGTGGAATTTCCACATCGCTCAATGGTGAAATTTCCACGTCGCTCTGTTAATTTAAATGCACAAACTGCTCTACTCGCACATATTGATCTACTCGCGCTTATTGATTTACTCACACATCTTGCTCTACTCGCACTTATTGCTCTACTTGCACATGCCTATTATCTATTTACGCACAACAACACGCTCTAGTTTTTATTCTAGTCGCACATCATACTGCTCTAATGGCACGTACCTATGATATATCAACCAGCCCCTGGACACGGACGGTATAACTTTCCACCATTAGCCCCTTCAATCCTCTCGCGCACAAAGCATGTTAAAGCTGCCTTTACGCCATTTTGCTCTCATTGTCAAATTCGAGGGGAACTACTTGGATTTGACCCGATTTGACAATGAGCAGCCAAAAAAATACTACCATCCCCTTCAATGTAAATCTTATGGGCATGTCCACTCCATTTCTACTACCTCACTGATATCAACGCAACACAGCACGCTCTAATTTTCATGCGCAACTACAAAACTACAAAATGCACTACAACGCACTACTCTACTTACTCATCACCCATATCCAGGATCTACCCTGGTGCAAAATCGACTCTACCTGACGCCGTATCGAAAATATGCGGCAATTACCGAAGCCGACCAGCACCGACATATACGCAGCATTAGCCCGTAAACAGCGAATTGTCAAGCTGTACACTTCACCGACAAATAGCCCTGCACGTAGAGCCTTGATAAACAATACACGCACATTTCGCTCGGAGCACGAATTCAAATCACTGGCAAAGCGAAAATTTAGAATCCGCCCGAGCACATATCTACGACCGGCAAATCCGGCTCGACGGACCAAATGTTGCCAAAGGATGGCAACGGGAATAAAAATAAAACACATTCACTTGATTAATACATTTACTTTTATTTTCTATTCTTTAAACGCAGTTTAATTCGCACACGCTCGTTTTGCTCTTTTGAAATAAGGAAATCGCGCTCACTCCGTTCATTGCAATCGATGCTGGTCGACTCATTGTCTCGCTGCCTCCTCGTATCCTTGAAGGCTCTGTTGTTGCCGTGTGGTCATGATACCATCACGTGTTACACCGAGCTGCTAGTAGTTGGCAGTTCGGTACAGTGTTATTTATTATAAACACGATAAGACAAACAAAAAACTGGTTAAATATTGAAATTTAAAACAATTTCACACAAAGTGCAAGAAATTGCCCCCAGCGACAAGTCATTTTTACCACGCCGATGTTATCCCTTCGCCCCGCTATTTGCTACCACGATTGATGTTCAGTAAATTGTCAAACTCGGTGAACATCGGCACGTGTTGAATCAACCGGCATGGCGGGCCAAGATAATTGTTCGGTTTTTAACGAGTACCTTGCCACTTTTTGTGAAATAAACTTCATTTATTTAATTGTTACATTACAGAGAGCATTTATGTATACTTACATGTGGAAAGACACACCGATCGCACGAGAATGAACTGTGTTTTGGCAATCAGGCACTGAACACTTCATTTTTATTGGATTTAACTGTTTTCAAACACTGTCACTAGCACTTTTCTTGTTCAAATCCTGCGAATGTACCTAATTACTTCCGAAAAGCACTTTAATTCGCAAAAAACACTTTACATTAGTGATTATTGATTGAATTTCCGACTTGTTTATAACGTTGTTGAACAAATCACGGCGCGAGAAAAGTCAAACTGACAACTTAATGAACAACGTGGTGCGTTGCAGGGTCAGAGAGGGAGGACAGAGACGAGGAAATTGGTCCCAGCGCACTCTCTTACATGTACACTATAACCACCTGTCCAAATATCTTCTAGGTCGTTGCACTGCGAGGTCGTCAGGCGCAGCCTGGCGCAGCGAAGCTGTCAGATGAGTTGACTATAGGGGTTTTCCATAGCAGTGAGTACACCCTACGTCGACATGCGGCAGCGAGGCGCAGCTCAGGTCGAAATGGATTCCACCATGGCCGTCATATAGAAGTCCGGTCGTAAAAGCAATTAACGTACCAAGATGGCGTGCTTAATGTGCCTTTTTTCGACCAGTCGACGTACATTTCTCGACCAGTTCGACCAATAAAAGTACATTAGTACCTGTCAGATTGCAAGTCGCGACCGGCCTTCTATATGACGGCCATGATTCAACTTTTGTCGTAGCGAAGAGTTGCAATCAGTTGTAATTGCTTGGGAAACGCGCGCGATTTGAAACGTATGCGGAAATGTAAATAGAGTTGATTTAATATTATCAATTTTTTTGTAGGATTCGAAAACAATAGTTACGATAGTTAATAGAAAAATAAAAAGATAGTAAATAGTAAATTTAAAACAGAGTAAATAGCAAATTAATGAAGGTAATTTGATTATGAATTAAAGGCCACTTTTTCCCAATAAGCCAGGTATATTAAAATGTATTTTAAGCCAGGTATATTGAAATGTATTTGTAGCCACGTATATTTCATGTATTGCGAGGGCTACTTGGCCTCCTCCTCAGAGTTCATAATTAGAATTTTAATAATTAGCAAATAGTATACTAGATAGATAACATTAGAAAATGTTTAAAAGGCAATTATGAAATCAGAGGTGATTATGTTACAAGGTAAGTAGTGAAATACACTTTTAAAGCATTGGGCATAAATATCAGGTTGAGATTACGTTACGATTAGACTGACTTACAGTTCACACAAAGCAGGACCTTCCAATAAAACGTTATTTCAAAATGCAGCCAATAAGAGATACAGTGTTGGACGACGACGTGACGATTGAGAGGCTGATCGGTCTAGTGAAGAAGCACCCGATTTTATACGAGAAGGCTAGAGGCGGGTATAACAATGTTGCTGCCAAGTTCCGGGTGTGGCTGCAGATAAACGAAAAGCTGTCTGCTAGTGGTAAGGTGTTATTTATTATAAACACGATAAGACAAACAAAAAACTGGTTAAATATTGAATTTTAAAACAATTTCACACAAAGTGCAAGAAATTGCCCCCAGCGACAAGTCATTTTTACCACGCCGATGTTTTCCCTTCACCCCGCTATTTGCTACCACGACCGATGTTCAGTAAATTGTCAAACTCGGTGAACATCGGCACGTGTTGAATCAACCGGCATGGCGGGCCAAGATAATTGTTTGGTTTTAACGAGTACCTTGCCACTTTTTGTAAAATAAACTTCATTTATTTAATTGTTACATTACAGAGAGCATTTATGTATACTTACTTGTGGAAAGACACACCGATCACACGAGAACGAACTGTGTTTTGACAATCTGGCACTGAACACTTCATTTTTACTGGATTTAACTGTTTTCAAACACTGTCACTAGCACAGGCGCAGCTCAGGTCGAAATGGATTCAACTTTTGTCGTAGCGAAGAGTTGCAATTAGCTGTAATTGCTTGGGAAACGCGCGCGATTTGAAACGTATGCGAAAATGTAAATAGAGTTGATTTAATATTATCAATTTTTTGTAGGATTCGAAAACAATAGTTACGATAGTTAATAGCAAAATAAAAAGATAGTAAATAGTAAATTTAAAACAGAGTAAATAGCAAATTAATGACGATAATTTGATTATGAATTAAAGGCCACTTTTTTCCAACAAGCCAGGTATATTAAATTGTATTTTAAGCCAAGTATATTGAAATGTATTTGTAGCCACGTGTATTTCATGTATTGCGAGGGCTGCTTGGCCTCCTCCTTAGAGTTCATTATTAGAATTTTAATAATTAGCAAATAGTATACTAGATGGATAACATTAGAAAATGTTTAATTATGAAATCAGAGGTGATTATGTTAAAAGGTAAGTAGTGCAATACACTTTTAAAGCATTGGGCATAAATATCAGGTTGAGATTACGTTACGATTAGACTGATTTACAGTTCACACAAAGCAGGACCTTCCAATAAAACGTTTTTTCAAAATGCAGTCAATAAGAGATACAGTGTTGGACGACGACGTGACGATTGAGAGGCGGATCGGTCTAGTGAAGAAGCACTCGATTTTATATGAAAAGGCTAGAGGTGGGTATAAAAATGTTGCTGCCAAGTTCCGGGTGTGGCTGCAGATAAACGAAAAGCTGTCTGCTAGTGGTAAGGTGTTATTTGCATATTTAACAATTAATTCTATTATTAATCAAAACAAAACATAAATTATCAATCAAAACAGTAAATTAAATTAATATCTTCTTTATATTACAGTCGATGCATGCCAGCGCAAATGGAAGACTTTGCGTGATCACTATACGAAGGAAATGCGAAAGCGTAATATGCCTTCCGGGTCTGCAGCACCGCAAATGGAAACGTGGTGCTTCATGCAGCACATCGCCTTCATTGATGGCTCAATAAAACCGAGAGCGTAAGATTTTCAATTTTGCCCATATTCATGTAATACGAGAAATTTATATTTTCAGAACACGGACCAATGTAGGCCCTATTCCAAAAACGAGCGCAATAGACGAAAGTGAAACGAACGCAATCGACGAAGGTGAAACGAGCGCAATTGACAAAGGTGAAACGAGCGCAATCGACGAAGGTGAAACGAGCGCAATCGACAACAGTTTATTTACCATTGGATCGCTTGACGAAGCACAAGTGAGTTCCGGCACAACGCCTCGCAATGTGCTGGAAAGGCGTTAACCTCGAGAAAATCCACTCGAGAGTACGATGAAGTGCTTCACGGAGTATATTCAAAGCCGCAATCGTACTTCAGGCAGCGAGACTACTTTTGAAAGCAGCGATGAACAATTTATGCGTGGAGTACTCGCGATTATGTCCACTCTGCAGCCACAAAATAGGCTTAGGGGTCGACGGAACATCTTATAAATGCTGACAGAGCTGCAGCAAGCAGAGGTAGATGAAGCGCTAATAGAAGGTGAGTTATTTGTCGTATGTACCAAATGTAGTTAGTAAGCAAATATCATGTAACTGTAAATGTAAATATAGCCTTAAGTATTCAATATTGAACTGTAAAGAGTCAGTCTAAAATACACGTTCCTAACGACAACATCGGGTCTCTTTAATATTACATGGCGCAGCCGGTTTAAAAATAAAAATTAATGAGTTTCAAGTGCAAGTCAAACTAAATTAAAATGAATTGTCGGAATTTTGACTGAAGTGCGTGAAAGTAGGAGATGGGCATAAGAAAAAAGTCCATATCAGAAAAAGTGAAGATTAGCAGACCACGAGGAAGACCCCCGAGAACGAGAATTATTTATAAAGAGAGCATGGATTACCTGAGGAAAGTAGACGAATTGAAACTGGATGGGAATATTGCGGAAAATTGGCGCAGGTTTGAGCAAAATTTTAAAATATTCGCTACAGCAATAGAATTAAACAAAAAACCAGAAGAAGTGAAAGTGGCAATTTTTCTAAATGCTGTCGGGACAGAGGCACTTGAAGCCTTCAATGCATTCACTTTAACATCAAAAGAAAGAGAAGAATACGACACTGTCGTAAAATCATTCCGAACATTTTGCGAACCGAAGCACAACCAGGTTTATGAAAGTTTTTTATTTCATGAGCGAGTGCAAATCGAAAAGGAACCGTTCGATAATTTTTTTCTGGACCTGAAAAAGATGGCAAAGAAATGTGAATACAAAGATCAGGAAGAAAGAATGATAAGAGACCAAATAGTTCGGGGAGTGTCAAATAAAAGCGTTCAAAAGAAGATGCTGGAGATTTCGGATTTGACATTGGAGAAAGCAGTGCAACTAGCTAGAACTACAGAAGCATCGGATAAACAAATGAGAGAAATGCATAGAGGTGATTCATCATTGGATGCTGTGACCAAGCTGAAACCACATGGAAGTATTTTTTCGCATACTAACAAGCTAATGAATAGATCTTATGGCAACAAAGTCTCTAATAATAATAAATATTGTTCTAGGTATAATACTAATGAGACAAATGCAAAACCACGTATAGAAAAGAAGAAAAATGTTAGTAGTGACTACAACTCATGCAAATATTGTGGCCAACAACACACAAAAGGCAAGTGTCCAGCATTTGGAAAAATGTGTAATAGCTGTAAAAAACCCAATCATTTCGCAGTAGCCTGTAAAAGTAAATATGTGCGCACAGTAAGTAAATCAATGAACATGGCTAACAGTTATGATAGCACTTTATCAATAGATACAATAAATAATTTACATACAAGCTCTTGGTATGAGAATGTGTTAGTCGAAAGACAGTTAATTAAATTCAAGCTAGATACTGGTACTGATGCCAACATTTTGCCAATTAAATTTTTAAGAGATTTCAAACACATCAAAATAAAAAGATGTCATCAGAGATTAGAAGCTTATGGGGGTACAAAATTAAATACGATCGGTAATGTGTCAATGCATTGTGTAGCGAGAAATAATAAATCACAGTTAAATTTTTTTGTTGTAGATACAATATGATACGGATCATGATACAATACCATTGTTAAGCTAGAACTACACTGGTCTCACGTAACGTGAGCTCACGTGTCGTCACGTTATGCGTGTGGAGGCATGAGTTCACGCTTGGAAATACACTTGTCTCATGCTAGCAGCTCACGTGTGTTGCAGTTCCTGATCGACGGTTTGAGGTTTGACTAAATTTCGCTGCGCACACAAAAATTCTGTTACAATTTTTTCCCACAATTTACCAGCATCAATGTATTTCGCCATTTCACAAGTATTCATGCTTATACATCTTCAACAAATCACTTACCTTATACATTTCAAACAAATCAAATACAATGCGGTAAAAATATTGGCTAAACGTGCTCTCACGTGAGCTCAAAAATCTGAATTTGCAGATTATCAAAAACGTGAGCTCACGTGATAGCACATGAGCCGTGTGACGTGTCGCCAGTGTATTTCTAACCATACAAAATGGTACTGCAGATCTATGACACGTGTGGTCCGCTGATGTGACGACACGTGAGCTCACGTTACGTGAGACCAGTGTAGTTCTAGCTTTAGGGCTTCAGGCATGTGTTGAATTAGATTTAGTAAGAAGAGTAATGAGGCTTGCCATTGCAAATGTAGGTTGTTTGATTGAGAGATACAAATGTGTATTTGAGGGCCTAGGATGCTTTTACAAAAACTTTAAATTGGAATTAATAGACTCAGCCAGACCTGTTATTAAACCATCTAGAAGAATACCAACATCAATTAAAGATGCTGTGAGGGACGAATTGCAACGTCTATGTAAACGGAGCATTATCGAGCATGTAAATGAAGCTACCGAATGGGTATCGAACATAGTGATAGTGGAAAAAAGTAATGGCAAGATTAGGATTTGTCTTGATCCTAAGGATTTAAATGCATCATTGAAGGATCACATACATCCAATACCTTCTTTTGAATAGGTAGCGAGGAAGTTGGCAGGAAAAAAAATATTTTCAGTATTCGATTTAAAAGATGGATATTGGCAGATACATTTAGATGAGGAATCAAAGAAGATTTGTACATTCAGCACACTTTTTGGGTGTTATAGATTTTGTAGGCTATCGTTTGGGATTAAAATAGCTCCTGAAGCTTTTCAAAAAATCAATGAATTGAATTTTGCAGATATTCCAGGAGTAATTGTGTACATAGACGATATTCTAATTGTAGCTGAAACAGAAGAAGAACACGATAAGATAGTTGATTTAGTAATGAAAGAGCAAAAGAGAAGAATGTTGTTTTCAACCCAGACAAAATCCAATATAGGATGAAATCAGTGAAGTTCTTGGGTCACATTATAAGTGAAAAAGGCATATCATGCGATAAAGACCGAATCAAAGCCATTGAAGATATAAAAGCGCCAAAAAATAAAACAGATCTTCAAAAATTATTAGGATTTATCAATTATCTTAGAAACTATATGCCCAACTTAGCAGATATATCAAGTCCGCTTAGAAACTTGCTAAAAAAAAGACACAATTTTCCAATGGTTAGAAGTTCATAAAAATACATTAGAGAAAATAAAAAAACTGATAATAAATGCACCTATTTTAAAACCTTTTGACGCAAAGCAGGAAATAACTGTACAGACAGATGCGTCTAAAGATGGATTAGGTTGTTGTTTAATGCAGCTAGGGAAGCCTGTGTATTTCGCATCAAGGAGTTTAAATGATTCAGAGAAAAATTATGCTCAGATTGAAAAAGAATTATTAGCAGTCGTCTTTGCATGTACCAAGTTTCACACTTACGTATACGGTCGAAAAGTTAAAATAGTAACTGACCACAAACCATTGTTAGGAGTCATGAATAAAGACTAAGGAAAAATTCCAAATCCAAAATTGCAGAGAATGAAATTAAAACTTTGCAACTATAGATTGGTGTTTAGTTATTTGCCTGGAAAATATTTGTATGTAGCTGATTTACTGTCTAGAAATTATGGTAAAGTAGAGCAACCTGAAATAAAGGATTTAGATGAAATGATACATTCAATAAATGTGAGTAAAGAGAAGCAAGTACTGTTTATAGAGCACACAGAACGAGATGTGGTTCTCAGAAAACTTAAAGAAGTTTTAATAGGTGGGTGGCCATCAAAAATAGAAAAAGTACACCATGATATAAAGAAATATTGGAAATATAAAAATGATTTGAGTATTGACACTGGTATAATATATTTTAATGACAGGATTCTAGTTCCTACGTCATTGAAGCCACTTGTGTTAGAGAACTTACACAAGTCCCACTTAGGAATTGAAAAAACTAAGGCAAGGGCACGTAGTGTAGTTTTTTAGATAGGAATAAACGAAGATATTGAAAAATTAGTTACATCTTGTAATGTATGCCAAAAATATAGAAATGCAAATCAAAAAGAACCCATAATTAATCATGAGATACCTGAATTACCTTTTTATAAAATAGGTATGGATATCATGGAGACAGGAGGAAAAACTATTTGATTGTTGGTGATTACTATACAAAATACATAGACATAATACCGTTGAATAAAAAAAATTTTATTCTCTAACCATGGAATACCGGTACAGATCGTAGCAGATAACATGCCATTCAATTCGTTTACGTTTCATAGATTCTGTAAAAACTATGACATTAAAATAATCACAAGCAGTCCACGCTATGCACAATCAAATGGTTTTGCTGAAAGGTTAGTCCAAATCGCAAAGAAAATGATATTAAAATGTGCTGAGACACATACTGAATTGTGGGTGGCGCTGTTAGAGTATAGAAACACACCCATAAAAGGATCGGAAGTTTCTCCAGTAGAGCTCTTAATGTGAAGGAAAACGAGATCAATTGTACCGGCCAAGAAATCAAAATTCGAAAATGTAGAAAGGTCATTTCAACCCATTTTAGAAAGAAACATTCAAACTAATAAGAAATACTACAACCAAACAGCGAAAGCTAGAAATGAATTTGTTCCAGGTGATAAGGTCTGGGTAAGGAAAGGAAAATATTGGCATCCAGCATTAGTTGAAAGTAAACACAAATTACCAAGATCGTATTGGATTAGGAGTGAAGAAGGTGGCACTGTGCGTAGAAATTCTATTTTTTTTTTAAGAAAAAGAAATGAAAAATGGATTGAAAAGTGAAATGAATTGTTGTCAGTACAAGTTAATAGAAGCTAAAAGAAAGTAATAATATAAGTGAGTTACATGAAATGATATGCTATGAAAATATAAATTAAAATAAAATAGAAGAGAGTAAAAATGAATGGGATTTAAAATGTACTATGCTCAATTTTACCACACAAATCATACTAATGTACTAAAGCAAAAAGCATACTAACTCTGTATCTAAGCTAAGATCATCCGTAAAGTAAACAAAAAATGAAAATTGAATTGGTAACACATTTAAAAGTTTACGTTGCAGAGCTGTAACGCACATAGTAAAGAGAGAAGATGATATGAAAGACTATTGAAAATTGTATAAATTGTGGTAAAAGGGGGAGATGTAGTAAGTAAGCAAATATCATGTAACTGTAAATGTAAATATAGCCTTAAGTATTAAATATTGAACTGTAAAGAGTCAGTCTGAAATACACGTTCCTAACGACAACATCGGGTCTCTTTAATATTACACCAAATGTGTTTCGTTAGGACTAAATTTCGTATAAAGCAAATGTTTTACAGAAATAAACAAACATTTTCTTATTTCTTTTTCAGAATACGCTGTTTAATACACTTTAAGGAGATATTAGTAATAATCAATTAATTAAAAGTAATAAAAAGGTATAATATATTTTAATGACAGGATTCTAGTTCCTACGTCATTGAAGCCACTTGTGTTAGAGAACTTACACAAGTCCCACTTAGGAATTGAAAAAACTAAGGCAAGGGCACGTAGTGTAGTTTTTTAGATAGGAATAAACGAAGATATTGAAAAATTAGTTACATCTTGTAATGTATGCCAAAAATATAGAAATGCAAATCAAAAAGAACCCATAATTAATCATGAGATACCTGAATTACCTTTTTATAAAATAGGTATGGATATCATGGAGACAGGAGGAAAAACTATTTGATTGTTGGTGATTACTATACAAAATACATAGACATAATACCGTTGAATAAAAAAAATTTTATTCTCTAACCATGGAATACCGGTACAGATCGTAGCAGATAACATGCCATTCAATTCGTTTACGTTTCATAGATTCTGTAAAAACTATGACATTAAAATAATCACAAGCAGTCCACGCTATGCACAATCAAATGGTTTTGCTGAAAGGTTAGTCCAAATCGCAAAGAAAATGATATTAAAATGTGCTGAGACACATACTGAATTGTGGGTGGCGCTGTTAGAGTATAGAAACACACCCATAAAAGGATCGGAAGTTTCTCCAGTAGAGCTCTTAATGTGAAGGAAAACGAGATCAATTGTACCGGCCAAGAAATCAAAATTCGAAAATGTAGAAAGGTCATTTCAACCCATTTTAGAAAGAAACATTCAAACTAATAAGAAATACTACAACCAAACAGCGAAAGCTAGAAATGAATTTGTTCCAGGTGATAAGGTCTGGGTAAGGAAAGGAAAATATTGGCATCCAGCATTAGTTGAAAGTAAACACAAATTACCAAGATCGTATTGGATTAGGAGTGAAGAAGGTGGCACTGTGCGTAGAAATTCTATTTTTTTTTTAAGAAAAAGAAATGAAAAATGAATTGAAAAGTGAAATGAATTGTTGTCAGTACAAGTTAATAGAAGCTAAAAGAAAGTAATAATATAAGTGAGTTACATGAAATGATATGCTATGAAAATATAAATTAAAATAAAATAGAAGAGAGTAAAAATGAATGGGATTTAAAATGTACTATGCTCAATTTTACCACACAAATCATACTAATGTACTAAAGCAAAAAGCATACTAACTCTGTATCTAAGCTAAGATCATCCGTAAAGTAAACAAAAAATGAAAATTGAATTGGTAACACATTTAAAAGTTTACGTTGCAGAGCTGTAACGCACATAGTAAAGAGAGAAGATGATATGAAAGACTATTGAAAATTGTATAAATTGTGGTAAAAGGGGGAGATGTAGTAAGTAAGCAAATATCATGTAACTGTAAATGTAAATATAGCCTTAAGTATTAAATATTGAACTGTAAAGAGTCAGTCTGAAATACACGTTCCTAACGACAACATCGGGTCTCTTTAATATTACACCAAATGTGTTTCGTTAGGACTAAATTTCGTATAAAGCAAATGTTTTACAGAAATAAACAAACATTTTCTTATTTCTTTTTCAGAATACGCTGTTTAATACACTTTAAGGAGATATTAGTAATAATCAATTAATTAAAAGTAATGTCAATTATTTTATATTAGTAATAAGCCTACATTAAAGACTAATTCGATTAATAAACTTATTCTAACATAATAAAGATTATTTTATTCTATTCTGTCTTTGTATAGCACTTTCATTCATGCAGTAGTCCCTTAAGCTGTCGCGAAGCTTAAAAGCAACCCTTGCCGCATTATTCGATCCCACTCGAGTTGGCGTAAATATTGTTTGCTCCCCTGCTTCATGCCTCCATTCGCTGCGAATTGTGTTTCCAGATGGATCTTCACGATCGACATAACTCGGTGGACAGTATCTGCCAGTTAAATCATTGATTTTTATGAAATTATGAAGAGCGATGGTAGCTAGGACAATCCTCTCCGCATTTTCCGGAAAACAGTATAAATTGTTACGTAAAACACGCCACCTGCCAGCCAAGATGCCGAAAGCATTTTCAATGACAACTCTAGCCCGCGACAACCTGTAATTCATCACACGCTTCGGGACATCCAATCGTTTTCCGGGATATGGGCGCATCAGATGTTCCCTCAGTGGAAATGCAGCATCACCCACAAAAATAAATGGAAAGGTGGTGCTAGAATTTGGTAGAATTTCAGGCTGCGGCAAAGGGAGTTGTTTTGATAGTAGTTGCTTTCCAAATGTCGAGTTGCTGAGGATTCCTGTAAATAGCGTTGTTAAATCATGGCAACTAATATATACTAAGTCATCAATTTACCACCGTCGCTTTGACTGCCGTACGAACCAATATCCACATATGTGAAGCAGTAGCGAGCATCACAGGCCACTAGTAGAACTATGCTATATGAACATTTGTAATTGTAAAACAGCGAGCCGCTATTTGGTGGGTTTTGGATATTTATATGCTTTCCATCTAACGCGCCCACACAATGGGGAAGATTCCAATGTGTTTCAAACTCCTGTGCAATACGTCGAAAATCATTTTCACTTGGATGTGACACGTAAGGATCTCGTAAAGAGTTCCATATTAGATCGCAAGTTTCGAGTATTATTTTTCTGACTGTTAACTTCCCCAGCTTAAAACTCCACGCTAAGAATGCGTGGGGGACGCCCTGTGACAAATAACTAAAATATATAAACAGGATATAAACACTTATTTTTCC
Source organism: Nemotelus pantherinus (assembly GCA_963978885.1). Classification (NCBI taxonomy): domain Eukaryota; kingdom Metazoa; phylum Arthropoda; class Insecta; order Diptera; family Stratiomyidae; genus Nemotelus; species Nemotelus pantherinus. The sequence continues at coordinate 65,675,025 of OZ022265.1, read as the reverse complement.
TTATTTTCAAAACTTACAAAAGTGTCAGTGCAAGCCTGCATTCGGGGGATACGATCCGACATGTCCTGCGCTTAGTCAATTTCGCATTCAGTATACTCAATAGTAATTCATACGTTTCCCTGGACATCCTTGTTTGCCAGAAAAACTCTTCTGGGTCGCTTTCCTTCATTTGTTTGAAGACTACTTCAGAATATCCGTGTGTTTCACGTGACATGTTTAATTTGCGCACCCACCAGCGTCTGGATTTTCGCTTTTTCATTGCATTAATATACTGCCAGCACAATACAAAGCCAAACATCAGAACTATTATATCGAAGTCTTCCATAACTGCTCGAAATTGCACTAAAAACTAACACCACACACTTCGAATTCAAATTTCAACTGAAAATTCTTCTACTTCACTGACACTTAGTCACGTTGCAGTGTAACCAGGCGATTTCGTTCACTGCGCTTCGTCACCGCTGGCTGCGCCTCGCTGCGTCGACTGTAACTCAGGCATACCGCAGCCAAGCGCAGCCAAGCTGTCAGTTGAGTTGATTATAGGCAGTGAGGTAGTAGAAATGGAATGGACATGCCCATAAGATTTGTAGGGACAAGGTTGGACACACTGGCGCGGCAGTACCAATTGCTCGCACTGCATAGCCATCGTCAGTACGCAGAACCAGCCCCTGGGCACGGACGGTATAACTTTCCACCATTAGCCCCTTCAATCCTCTCGCGCACAAAGCATGTTAAAGCTGCCTTTACGCCATTTCGCTCTCATTGTGAAATTGGAGGGGAACTACTTGGATTTGACCCGGTTTGACAATGAGCAGACAAAAAATTACTACCATCCCCTTCAATGTAAATCTTATGGGCATGTCCACTCCATTTCTACTATCTCACTGCGCAGAACTAATTTCATCTTCACCAGCCGACCGAGCAGGTCGTGCCGTGAACGCGTTCATTATTTCTGTTCTGTCTTTTAGTTTTATAGTAATAAATTGTTTCCTTAGTTACGCATTAATAATCGTGTTTCATTATCCGTTAATCAGTAGCGCATTTGCTACATTGGTGACCCAGACGGCCTGACGACCGGCCCGACGACAGCCCCGACGGTAATTACGACGCATCAGCTTGCTACAAAGAGGACCGACATTGTCGCCGCGGTAGCCATTTGCCATGAGATGTCGCACCAATTAGCTGCCACAAGGCCCGACATTGTCACCTCGGCGCTACATTGGTGCCTTCTCTGACGAACGAGAAAAGGACATCCTGGCAAGCGTCGCCTCGGCAGCCGCATCAACTCGCTGCCACGAGGAGCAACGCCGTCGTCTCAGCAACTGGCGTAGAAACAGATCGCCGAAATGGCGAGCTATTTGCTGCGACAGCGTGATGTTTACATCGCAGCCCATCGAGCTGCCCACAGGGCCCCCTACGGCAGATCAGCCCCCATCAATACGGCAACATGCACCGCGCCAAATATCAGTGCAAGCATTTAGGGGGAAGTGCTGTAGGGACAAGGTTGGACACACTGGCGCGGCAGTACCAATTGCCCGCACTGCACAACCATCGTCAGTACGCAGAACTAATTTCATCTTCACCAGCCGACCGAGCAGGTCGTGCCGTGAACGCGTTCATTATTTCTATTCTGTCTTTTAGTTTTATAGTAATAAATTGTTTCCTTAGTTACGCATTAATAATCGTGTTTCATTAGGTCTGTTCCCGTACCACGATTAATTGCGATTAATTGCAATGAAGCCGTTCCCGTACTCCGTTTTACTGAAAACTGAAAATTTCCCCTCTTTCAGTAATTTCAGTAGGGTCTGAGCTACTGAAAAATACTGAAAAGTGTCAAACGGAGTAAATATTTTCAAATGTGCGCGGCAAGCAACATATTTTTGGCGTAATGTTGCTATGAAGGTCGAATATTTTTGTGGCGATAATTGATTACCGCTTAGGATGACTTTATAATCACTATTGTTCTCCCAAAAACCGAAAACTGACACTTTCGGTTGTCAATTTTCAGGAAATACAATGAGAGCGTTCCCGTGCTTTTCATGAAATTCCCCACCACATGATTCAGGAAAATTCAGTTACTGAAAGTACGGGAACAGACCTATTATCCATTAATCAGTAGCGTATTTGCTACAGATTTACATTAAAGGGGATGGTAGCAGTGAGGTAGTAGAAATGGAGTGGACATGCCCATAAGATTTACATTGAAATGGATGGTAGTAATTTTTTAGCAGTGAGGTAGTAGAAATGGAGTGGACATGCCCATGAGATTTACATTGAAGGGGATGGTAGTAATTTTTTGTCTGCTCATTGTCAAATCGGGTCAAATTAAAGTAGTTCCCCTCCAATTTGACAATGAGAGTGAAATGGCGTAAAAGCAACTTTAACAAGCTTTGTGCGCGAGAGGATTGAAGGGGCTAATGGTGGAAAGTTATACCGTCCGTGTCTAGGGGCTGATTATGGGTGTGTTTTTTTTGCTCCTCTATCCAGCAGAGCATAGAGCATACGCATTGGTACAGGACTAGTACAGGAATTCTATTCCTCATTTGTAGTTCACGTGCTGAACTATAGAATGTGCTGATAGAAAAAAACGCTCACGAGAAGTTATCTTTTTTGCAGTGAGGTGGCTTTGCGTTTTTTCATGGTTATGTTGAATGTTTTGGTAGTTGGGAAATTAGAAAAAGCCCTCATAATGTGTAGAAAGTCAAAAGAAGTAACTTTTTGTTCGTTCTTATTCTATTTTCTATCGATTGTGGTAGTGTATATTCGTTATTTTCTCCCTTTATATTCACCTGTTGGGTGCTAACACAGCAAATACAGTAACCTTTGTCATTCTTAGCAAAGGCACTACTGTTTAATACTAGATCGTTATATTTGCGGCATAGTTATATTCTGTTCTGTATCGGAGCAAAACACACGCCTACTAGGGGCAAAGTGTAAAGAATGATAAGTAGGTGAACTCCTTCACTTTTCCAGAAAAAACACTTAGAACCTGAAATTGCGCCTCTATATATATACATATATGTATATATATATATATATATATATATATATATATATATATATATATATATATATATATATATATATATATATATATATATATATATATATATATATATAAATATATATATATATATATATATATATATATATATATACATATATATATATATATATATATATATATATATATATATATATATATATATATATATATATATATATATATATATTGTTGCATGCACGAACAAACATGTTTCGACGTGTCGGCGGCCGAAAGAGCGACAAACGTTAAAGTGTTTGACTGATCATGTGTTCCAGGAATGAACACAATCTATAAATAGCCAAAAACCGTAAACAATCTATAAATAGCCAATACACAATGACAATCTATGGATAAAACGTAGAATAATCGTCTAGAACGTAAAAAGGGAACATTCCAGAGCCTCAAACCCATGAGCCAGATCTCGCCTGGCAACGGAAATTCCCATGAGTCATAGAGCCCTCTAGAAAGCAAAAGCAGAACATTCGAGAATCCGAGACACATTTGGCATGACTATAAATACCACCGCGAGAAGTACTAGCGATCACTCAGTAGATGGCGAAGACAGCGACAAGTGTTACTGTGAAAAGCGATACAGCAGTTTAGTGTATCCGTGCGCGATTAATTAAAAGCGATAAAGTGCGTGTAATTATAGTGCGATAATTAAATTGATAAAGAATTTATAATAGTGCGATCAGTAAAGTGTACGGAATTTAATGTTACAAATATTTGTGTGAATAAAAGTGTAATTAGTGTTTTAAAAGAAACTGTTTTATTTCACGAATGTGAAGAATATCGAACTCACGGAAGGTGTTTTAACGGTAGAAATAAGGGATTCTGTCGCGTTCGTGATTTAAAAAGTGACTTTTAGTGAAATTACGGACAGTGAATTTGAATGAAAAGTGAAAATTAATAAGTGCGCGGACTAAATAAAAAGTTAAAAGTTTCGGACAGTGAGCATTGTAAATTGTGCGGACTAATTGAAATTTGTGAAAAGTTGAGTGGACTAAAGTGATAATTGTGAAAACTCGTGTGGACTAATCGAAGTGCAATGCCGAAAGTGAGTGAACTAACATTGGCAGAGTTGAACGTGGAGGGCGAGAAGCAAGAGCGGAAGCTGGCAGAACTTAGAAATGGATTTGCTGAAATTGGATCTGCAACGCGTGGAAGCGGTAGGAATTGTGTCAGCTGAATGAAGAACCGGCAAAGCGCTCAAAGCACCAATGTTTGATGGGCAGACTTCTTGGACCATCTACAAGAAGCAGTTTGAGGCAGTTGCAGAGTTTAACAACTGGAGCGATCAAGAGCGAGCGCTACAACTGATAGTGTCATTGAGAGGAGCCGCAGCGGAAGTTCTTCTGACAATTCCAGAGGCCAATAGCTTCAGCTATTCAAGCCTGACGAATGCATTGCATATGAGGTACGGCGAAGATCACCTAAAGGAGGTACATCGTTCACAGCTGAGAACACGGACACAGAAACCAGGGGAGACGTTGCAGCAGTTGGCTCAGGACGTTGAGCGTTTAACACTTCTGTCCTACCCCAGGTGGAATCCAGAGTATCGGGATGAAATGGCAAAAGATGCTTTCATCCATGGAGTGCGTGATGAAGAGCTTCAAATAGCACTTCGTTTGGCTGGAAAACGAACACTGAAGGAGTCTTTGGCCTACGCTCTCATCTACGAATCGGCGAAGCTGGCGTCGCGGAAAAATGTTAGATTCTGTGAGGTACGAGAGGAATGTATGTGCAGGAAAGCCAATATCGCCACGAAACTAAGGAGAAGTGGAGCTCCTCAGTGTTGGAATTGCGGAGAAAAGGGTCACTTGAGGCGCGATTGTCACAGGAACTGGAAATCGATGTATTGCAAGGAATGTGTGCATAGCAAAGTTTGTCGATGCTGGAACTGCGGAAAGAGCGGACATCTGAGTCTTGACTGCTACAGGAAGTACCAAGCTAGGTACTGTGAAGGATGTTCAGCAGCATTCAAGCAAAACAATGAATCTGGACGGTCAAACAAAGCGACTTGCTCTTGGAGAACGGCAGCGAGACCCGTAGGAAATAAGTTTGAAGTTCAACGGTGAAACAATCACCGTTGCCAGGTTGCATGTTCGTGAGAATAACTTGAGCTTGCAGGGGAAAGTCAGTAACGAAGCCTGTAAAATCATCATCGACACTGAAGCTGCTAGGTCGATCCTGAGAGCGGATATGGCTAAGTCCTGGAAACTCAGTAACGCTGAAAGGTACGTGCTTCAGACGGTAACGGGTGATTCGACCCGAGTTCTTGGAGAAATCGTTCTGCCGATACAGCTTGGAAATTTGGTGTTCGAGCATCAATTCCTGGTAGCGGAGATAATGGACGAGTGTATACTTGGAATGGACTTCCTGGGCTCTCATGGTTTTAGCCTGGATTTGGGAGAGCGGAAAATCAAGTGGAGGAGCAACGAAGTATCATTAGCTCGTCGACCAGGATGGAAACAACGAACAGAAGAAAAAGAGGACCACATATGCGTAGCTGCGAGACGAGTAAGCGTTTTGGCGGAGAAAGAAGGAAAACCGTTAGAAGTATCGCAGGGCGACATAAAATGCAGCGAAACAACGAAGAAATTTGCATCCGGATCTCAGCGGAAATGTGTAATGGACCACAAAACAACGACGAAGTACGTTTCAAAGCGATGGCAACGTCAACGGCTAGACTCTATTCGTCAAGCAGTGAAGAAAGCGGAAACGAAGCTGAGCGAGTTGAAAGCGACTTTAATTGGATTTCCGAAAAACAATTTGGTGTGGAACGTACGTCCTAGTCTACAACCGGAATGGGAAGGATCGTATGACGAACGGCGGAACGAGGTTGTCTGGCGGATACATCGAAAGCACCGATCGAGAGTAAAGGCTATAAATCTGGCTTACACATTGGCTGACGACGAATCTGTTCGGGACGAACAGGTCTAAGGAGGGGGTAGTGTTGCATGCACGAACAAACATGTTTCGACGTGTCAGCGGCCGAAAGAGCGACAAACGTTAAAGTGTCTGACTGATCATGTGTTCCAGGAATGAACACAATCTATAAATAGCCAAAAACCGTAAACAATCTATAAATAGCCAATACACAATGACAATCTATGGATAAAACGTAGAATAATCGTCTAGAACGTAAAAAGGGAACATTCCAGAGCCTCAAACCCATGAGCCAGATCTCGCCTGGCAACGGAAATTCCCATGAGTCATAGAGCCCTCTAGAAAGCAAAAGCAGAACATTCGAGAATCCGAGACACATTTGGCATGACTATAAATACCACCGCGAGAAGTACTAGCGATCACTCAGTAGATGGCGAAGACAGCGACAAGTGTTACTGTGAAAAGCGATACAGCAGTTTAGTGTATCCGGGCGCGATTAATTAAAAGCGATAAAGTGCGTGTAATTATAGTGCGATAGTTAAACTGATAAAAAATTTATAATAGTGCGATCAGTAAAGTGTACGGAATTTAGTGTTACAAATATTTGTGTGAATAAAAGTGTAATTAGTGTTTTAAAAGAAACTGTTTTATTTCACGAATGTGAAGAATATCGAACTCACAGAAGGTGTTTTAACGGTTGAATACAACAACTGGTGTCAGAAATAAGGGATTCTGTCGCGTTCGTGATTTAAAAAGTGACTTTTAGTGAAATTACGGACAGTGAATTTGAATGAAAAGTGAAAATTAATAAGTGCGCGGACTAAATAAAAAGTTAAAAGTTTCGGACAGTGAGCATTGTAAATTGTGCGGACTAATTGAAATTTGTGAAAAGTTGAGTGGACTAAAGTGATAATTGTGAAAACTCGTGTGGACTAATCGAAGTGCAATGCCGAAAGTGAGTGAACTAACATTGGCAGAGTTGAACGTGGAGGGCGAGAAGCAAGAGCGGAAGCTGGCAGAACTTAGAAATGGATTTGCTGAAATTGGATCTGCAACGCGTGGAAGCGGTAGGAATTGCGTCAGCTGAATGAAGAACCGGCAAAGCGCTCAAAGCACCAATGTTTGATGGGCAGACTTCTTGGACCATCTACAAGAAGCAGTTTGAGGCAGTTGCAGAGTTTAACAACTGGAGCGATCAAGAGCGAGCGCTACAACTGATAGTGTCATTGAGAGGAGCCGCAGCGGAAGTTCTTCTGACAATTCCAGAGGCCGATAGCTTCAGCTATTCAAGCCTGACGAATGCATTGCATATGAGGTACGGCGAAGATCACCTAAAGGAGGTACATCGTTCACAGCTGAGAACACGGACACAGAAACCAGGGGAGACGTTGCAGCAGTTGGCTCAGGACGTTGAGCGTTTAACACTTCTGTCCTACCCCAGGTGGAATTCAGAGTATCGGGATGAAATGGCAAAAGATGCTTTCATCCATGGAGTGCGTGATGAAGAGCTTCAAATAGCACTTCGTTTGGCTGGAAAACGAACACTGAAGGAGTCTTTGGCCTACGCTCTCATCTACGAATCGGCGAAGCTGGCGTCGCGGAAAAATGTTAGATTCTGTGAGGTACGAGAGGAATGTATGTGCAAGAAAGCCAATATCGCCACGGAACCAAGGAGAAGTGGAGCTCCTCAGTGTTGGAATTGCGGAGAAAAGGGTCACTTGAGGCGCGATTGTCACAGGAACTGGAAATCGATGTATTGCAAGGAATGTGTGCATAGCAAAGTTTCTCGATGCTGGAACTGCGGAAAGAGCGGACATCTGAGTCTTGACTGCTACAGGAAGTACCAAGCTAGGTACTGTGAAGGTGTTCAGCAGCATTCAAGCAAAACAATGAATCTGGACGGTCAAACAAAGCGACTTGCTCTTGGAGAACGGCAGCGAGACCCGTAGGAAATAAGTTTGAAGTTCAACGGTGAAACAATCACCGTTGCCAGGTTGCATGTTCGTGAGAATAACTTGAGCTTGCAGGGGAAAGTCAGTAACGAAGCCTGTAAAATCATCATCGACACTGAAGCTGCTAGGTCGATCCTGAGAGCGGATATGGCTAAGTCCTGGAAACTCAGTAACGCTGAAAGGTACGTGCTTCAGACGGTAACGGGTGATTCGACCCGAGTTCTTGGAGAAATCGTTCTGCCGATACAGCTTGGAAATTTGGTGTTCGAGCATCAATTCCTGGTAGCGGAGATAATGGACGAGTGTATACTTGGAATGGACTTCCTGGGCTCTCATGGTTTTAGCCTGGATTTGGGAGAGCGGAAAATCAAGTGGAGGAGCAACGAAGTATCATTAGCTCGTCGACCAGGATGGAAACAACGAACAGAAGAAAAAGAGGACCACATATGCGTAGCTGCGAGACGAGTAAGCGTTTTGGCGGAGAAAGAAGGAAAACCGTTAGAAGTATCGCAGGGCGACATAAAATGCAGCGAAACAACGAAGAAATTTGCATCCGGATCTCAGCGGAAATGTGTAATGGACCACAAAACAACGACGAAGTACGTTTCAAAGCGATGGCAACGTCAACGGCTAGACTCTATTCGTCAAGCAGTGAAGAAAGCGGAAACGAAGCTGAGCGAGTTGAAAGCGACTTTAATTGGATTTCCGAAAAACAATTTGGTGTGGAACGTACGTCCTAGTCTACAACCGGAATGGGAAGGATCGTATGACGAACGGCGGAACGAGGTTGTCTGGCGGATACATCGAAAGCACCGATCGAGAGTAAAGGCTATAAATCTGGCTTACACATTGGCTGACGACGAATCTGTTCGGGACGAACAGGTCTAAGGAGGGGGTAGTGTTGCATGCACGAACAAACATGTTTCGACGTGTCAGCGGCCGAAAGAGCGACAAACGTTAAAGTGTCTGACTGATCATGTGTTCCAGGAATGAACACAATCTATAAATAGCCAAAAACCGTAAACAATCTATAAAAAGCCAATACACAATAACAATCTATGGATAAAACGTAGAATAATCGTCTAGAACGTAAAAAGGGAACATTCCAGAGCCTCAAACCCATGAGCCAGATCTCGCCTGGCAACGGAAATTCCCATGAGTCATAGAGCCCTCTAGAAAGCAAAAGCAGAACATTCGATAATCCGAGACACATTTGGCATGACTATAAATACCACCGCGAGAAGTACTAGCGATCACTCAGTAGATGGCGAAGACAGCGACAAGTGTTACTGTGAAAAGCGATACAGCAGTTTAGTGTATCCGGGCGCGATTAATTAAAAGCGATAAAGTGCGTGTAATTATAGTGCGATAATTAAATTGATAAAAAATTTATAATAGTGCGATCAGTAGTGTACGGAATTTAGTGTTACAAATATTTGTGTGAATAAAAGTGTAATTAGTGTTTTAAAAGAAACTGTTTTATTTCACGAATGTGAAGAATATCGAACTCACGGAAGGTGTTTTAACGGTAGAATACAACAATATTTATATATATATATATATATATATATATATATATATATATATATATATATATATATATATATATATATATATATATATATATATATATATATGTATATATATATATATATATATATATATATATATATATATATATATATATATATATATATATGTATATATATATATATATATATATATATATATATATATATATATAATATATATATACATAAATGGTTAAAATAAAAAATATAATATGCATATATAAGTCTAATCAGCAAAAAATTCGTCCGGGAAAATTCTACTAAATATTCGCTTTTACTTATTATATAGATATTCCATGCGCCTATTTTTCTCCTGAACGAACAAATCTATCACCTGTTCATTGAAATTTTCAGCATTTGTTTTCTAATAGATAATACTGCTAAACAATTAAAATGATTTTGACTCATTTCCAAAATATTCAATATTCTTTTCATTGCTAAATCATCTTTCAGATTTTATAGTTATAAATGGATTGACAAAAAGTATTTGAATCAAATTATTTGTTTGGGAACAGAAGAAAACATATTATCTTTAAAAAAAACTTTACAATTCAGAAGCAGATGACAAATTCAGAATATTTCATTATTAAATATTAATTTTGGCTGGTTCTGGATTATAATTATAACTCAAACTTATCTATGTATCTTATAAAATTAGGATCATATATGGAAGTTTTTTTTCGCCCTTCATTCTTTATGATAAGGCTATCTTAATTTCAAAACTATTTCTAATTGAAATAATAAATCAAACCCAAGAATGGCCATTTTACCGCGTGAATCTAAAACATTATAAAGAATATTTATTGGTCTGATACAATATTTTATCAAAAAGTCACTAAAAAAATTCAAATTAAAAAGTCACTTAAAATTAAAGATCGATTATATTGTATAAAATTCATACGTAAATTCAAAAACTAATTAGCTTAATTTAGCCCACCGGTGCTACACACACTTTTTATCCAGTTAGCGAACGACGAACAAGCGATATAGCAATATAAGATTAATTTTAGGACTTAGCCCATTGATTACTCTTTCGGTCATTGCGTATGACATGCACACACGTTGCGCTCATTGAAATTTTTCATTCGTTTCCTCTCTTTTTTGGGGCTAGTTCAGCTTAGCCCGCCGCACATTGCATGTGGAACAGAATATGGAAAGAGAATATGAAAAGAGCATCGCGCGCATATTGCATCAGCGAAGTAAGTTCTCTTGAATTGTATACATACGAATTTGAGTAAGGAAATATAAATTTTGAAAGAGGCGGGACATGAATGAATTTTAAAAACAGTATGTGAAGGAAATATTTGGATAATTTGATTCACTAAAATTACATTTTATAGTTTGTAATAATTGAAATACAGATTGGTTTCTTGATATATTGGAATGAAAAAAGATGGTGGGGCTAAGCCCAACTAGCCCCATACGTAGAGCCGCTGCTGCCCTTCAATCCTCTCGCGCACAAAGCATGTTAAAGTTGCCTTTCTGCCATTATGATCTAATTGTCAAATTGGAGGGAAAGTACTTGGATTTGAATAAAAATTAATGCGGTGCGTGTGGTATACTTGGAAAAATTCGCTACAGAATGTTTATCAGTTGTTGTTAGCTTATGTGATGTTTCGTATCGATTTACTGTCGATACAACTATTTGATACAACATGCAAGCTATGACTAAATATTATTATTACAACGCGTCCACGCACAAAAAACTAACGTTTTATTTATATTTTAGCTAAAAATCCGCACGTAAAATCTCCGTGTATATCGGCACTGCCAGATGGAAATGTTAAAATGCACGGTTAAATTGACGTTATAGCTAAAATGATTACGTAGCCTGACAGCCCGTACTTCTAGAAGCCATTGGCAAAGTGTATAGAATGATGGTTGGGTGAACTCCTTCCATTTTCCAGAAAAAAACACTTTGACCTTGAAATCTCGCCTCCATTTACGCAATGCATTATCTGTCAAAGCAACTTGAGAGTGCGCTGGTATTTTTTGCGAGAGTGAGCCGTATGTGAGCAACGAAAAATCTTGCCTGAGTATGTAGTTATCGAATCTTATCTCGCACCTCATTCTGTTCCATGTGAATTCTTCCAATTTTCCAGGCTGATCAGCAATACAATCTCAGGCCGGTTCACTGGATTTTTGGACCGTATACATATACGGAGTCCGCACGCTGGCTAGGAACTAACTTCTTACGCTGTGGCATTGGTCGCAGCAATACCTTCTAGTACGGGCTGTAATGCAGAATAATGACGTCACACTAGATTGTCAAAGTGTCGCGCAAAATACACGCAGTCTTATGGGACGTCCGCGGGAAAATGTTAATTGTACAGGTTGTGTTAAACTGAGTGAAATGAAAATAAAGTGAGATGTGCGGAACAGTGCTTATGAACAGCTAAAATTAATGTGGTGCGTGCGTTATAATTGAAAATTCGCTACGAAATGCTTATCAGTTGGTGTAAGGTTATGTGATGTTTCGTGTCGATTTACTGTCGATACAATTAATTGATCAAAATGCAAGTTATGACCAAATCTTATTATTATAACGCGTCCACGCCCAAAAAAATAACGTTTTATTTATATTTTAGCTAAAAATGTAAGATCTCGGTGTATGCACCCACCAATTGCCAAAGTTCGAGAGGCTCTGGAATGGAATATTTGACGTTTGATGACAGTTTGAGAGTCACTGTGTTTCGTGCCAGATAGCGCCGATTCGCCCTCTGGTGGCAAAATTTGTAATCTCTTAGCAGGCTGTGGTGCATCAGGTCGAGTTTTACCAAATCTCCGTGTATATCAACACTGCCATATGGAAATGTCAAAATGCACGGCTAAATTGACGTCATAGAAGGCATTGGTTTTACATGGTCATGCAGAATGATGACGTCACAGTTTGCGGGAAAAATGTTGCAAAAAACACACGTAGTCTTATGAGACGTCCGCGGGAAAATGTTAATTGTACAGGTTGTGCTAAAAGGTCTGTTCCCGTACTTTCAGTCACTGAATTTTCCTGAATCATTTGGTGGGGCAAATTCATGAAAGTACGGGAACGCTCTCATTGCATTTCCTGAAAATTGACAAACAAAAGTGTCAGTTTTCGGTTTTTGAAAGAACAATAGTGATTGTAAGGTTATCCTAAGCGGTGATAAATTATCGCCACAAAAATATTCGACCTTCATAGCAAAATTAAGCAAAAAATATGTTGCTTGCCGCGCACATTTGAAACTATTTACTCGCACCACACCATTTGACACTTTTCAGTATTTTTCAGTAGCTCAGACCAATGCCTTCTAGAAGTACGGGCCGTCAGGCTACGTAATCGTTCTCGCTGTGACGTCATGGCGGTAGGCCATGTTGACATTTCCACGAGGCAGTGCCGACACACACGGAGATTTCACTTGCGGTTTTGTAGCTCAAATATGAATAAAACGTTAGTTTTTTGTGCGTGGATGTGTTGTAGTGTTAATATTTAGTGATAACTTGCATTTTGTGTCAATCAATTGTATCGAAAGTGAATCGACACAAAGCACCACATAACCTAAGAACATCTGATAAACATTTCGTGGCGAATTTTTCTAATTATACCGCGCGCACCGCTCTAATTTGTGTTTTAGCTGTTCACTAGCACTGTTCCCCGGATCTCACTTTGTTTTCACTTTACTCACTTTAACACAACCCGTACAATTAACATTTTCCCGCGGACGTCCCATAAGACTATGTGTGTTTTTCGCGACATTTTGGCCTACTGCTCTGACGTCATCATTCTGCATTACGGCCCGTACTTCTAGGAGGCATCAGGTCTGTTCCCGTACCACCATTAATTACAATTAATCGCGATTAATTGCAATGAAGCTGTTCCCGTACTCCGTTTTACTGAAAACTGAAAATTTCCCCTCTCTCAGTAAAATTCAGTAGGGTCTGAGCTACTGAAAAATACTGAAAAGTGTCAAATGGTGTGGTGCGAGTAAATAGTTTCAAATGTGCGCGGCAAGCAACATATTTTTTGCGTAATTTTGCTATGAAGGTCGAATATTTTTGTGGCGATAATTTATCACCGCTCAGGATAACCGTACAATCACTATTGTTCTTCCAAAAACCGAAAACTGACACTTTTGTTTGTCAATTTTCAGGAAATGCAATGAGAGCGTTCCCGTACTTTTCATGAATTTCCCCCACCACATGATTCAGGAAAATTCAGGAAAATTCAGTGACTGAAAGTCCGGGAACAGACCTATTGCTCAGACCCTATTGAATTTTACTTAAAGAGGGGAAATTTTCAGTTTTCAGTAAAACGGAGTACGGGAACAGTTTCATTGCAATTAATCGCGATTAATCGCAATTAATCGTCGAACGGGAGGTCTGTTCCCGTACTTTCAGTAACTGAATTTTACTGAATTTTACTGAATGATGTGGTGGGGAATTTCATGAAAAGTACGGGAACGCTCTCATTGTATTTCCTGAAAATTGACAACCGAAAGTGTCAGTTTTCGGTTTTTGGGAGAACAATAGTGATTATAAAGTCATCCTAAGCGCTAATAAATTATCGCCACAAAAATATTCGACCTTCATCGCAACATTACGCAAAAAATATGTTGCTTGCCGCGCACATTTGAAAATATTTACTCCGCTTGACACTTTTCAGTATTTTTCAGTAGCTCAGACCCTACTGAAATTTACTGAAAGAGGGGAAATTTTCAGTTTTCAGTAAAACGGAGTACGGGAACAGCTTCATTGCAATTAATCGCGATTAATCGCAATTAATCGTAGTACGGGAACAGACCTGGGGACAGACCTAAAGAGAGTGAAGTGATACTAAAGTGGGATCTGCAAAACAGTGCTAGTAAACAGCTTAAACAAAAATTGATGCGATGCCTGCGGTATAATTGAAAAAATTCGCTACGAAATGTTTATCAGCTGTTGTTAGATTATGTGAAGTTTCGTATTGATTTACTTTTGATACAATTGATTGACACAAAATGCAATTTATAGCTAAATATTATTTTTACAACGAATTCACGCTCAAGAAACTAACATTTTATTTATATGTTAAGCATAGTACTGAGTTCGTTTTCACGTGAAATTTTCATACAAAATTTCACGTGAAATCTGTTTCGGCGAAAATTTAGCTTGAAAATAAGCAAGTTTGGTACTGTGTTCTTAGCATGAAAAGTTGCTTTGAAGTTGCTTTCGCTTCGAAAACATAGATGGCACTAAAACATGTTGTCAATCATTTCACGCCAATTTAGTTTGTGCAGTTCATTCTTTCGAGCGAAAAAGTGACATTTAGTGTTTGAATTTGAAAATTGAGCAGTGCAAATGACTTTCCAATAAGAAAATCGATCGAAAATTGAAATTCTTGACATTTTATCCGTCAAGAATGAGCAGTGTCTCTGCTTTTCTCTGTTGTCAAAATTTTCGCTCGAAAGAATGGTCAGAAAATGGGGAAATGTCAAAATTTCACGTGAACTCGAACTCAGTACCAGCCTTTAAGCATAGTACTGAGTTCGATTTCACGTGAAATTTTCATACAAAATTTCACGTGAAATTGGTTTCGGCGAAAATTTAGCTTGAAAATAAGCAAGTTTGGTACTGTGTTCTTAGCATGAAAAGTTGCTTTGAAGTTGCTTTCGCTTTGAAAACATAGATGCCACTGAAACATGTTGTCAATCATTTCACGCCAATTTAGTTTGTGCAGTTCATTCTTTCGAGCGAAAAAGTGACATTTAGTGTTTGAATTTGAAAATTGAGCAGTGCAAATGACTTTCCAATAAGAAAATCGATCGAAAAGTGAAATTTTTGACATTTTATCCGTCAAGAATGAGCAGTGTCTCTGCTTTTCTCCGTTGTCAAAATTTTTGCTCGAAAGAATGGCCAGATAATGGGGAAATGTCAAAATTTCACGTGAACTCGAACTCAGTACCAGCCTTTAGCTAAAAATCCGCACGTGAAATCTCTGTGTATGTCGACACTGCCTGGTGGAAATGTCAAAATTCCCCGATTAATTGACGTCATAGCTAAAACGATTACTTAGCATGACGGCCTGTACTTCTAGAGAAGGCATTGCTACAGGCCTAACAAAAGGATTACTACATACGTAAGTATGTGTTAAAAAATGGTTGACTAAAAAATTTTTATTTTGGCGTTGTCTCTTGGTATTGAGGCCAAATAAACCTAAAAGGTTTTCACATGAAATGTTACCCATGAGGATCTTAGCAGCAAAGATAGTTTTGAAATTTTCTCGTCTCTTATTAAGTGTATTCATGGCCAGTAAGTTAAGTCGATTAATAAGCCGTTCACACTACACTCTAAATCAAAGTTAATCAGGTAAGCGTTCACACTACCCGAAGTGATTTAGAATGAGGAGATTTAGAGAGAGAAATGTCATTTGAATTTATGTGTACAATCTTTTTTGCGTGAAAGTTGTTGAAAATGGTGCAAGAACATGCAAGAACATTTTCTTTTCACTTTGTACAACTCACATTTTCCTTTTTAATTCAATTTTTGCTATTTTAGGATGAAATTCGAATGACATTTCATTCAAATCTACTCTCGCTCTCACGAATGGAATCCACCACGCTCTGAGAAAAATTCACCAGGGACAAAATTCACAATAGTACCTGATTTGTACTTGATTAACTCTAAATCTACTTGATTAACTCTGTCAGAAGCCGAAAAAAATGTATGGGTGATCAGGTAGATTTAAGTTGATTTAGCTCTAAAGTGATCAGCTGATCGAAATCGCCTGATTTAGAGTGTAGTGTGAACGGCATATAATGTAAGAAGGCAAGTGAAGAGGATCTGACCAAGCAAATTCACGCAAACAAAACCGAAGAAATTTTTTCTGAATGGACTCGATACGGTTCACATAAACCTGCTGATAAGGCGCCCAAACTATACACGCATATTCAAGTATTGGTCTTACTAACGCACAAAAAAGAATCTTAGTAAGATGTATGTCATGAAACTCTTTGGATCGCCTCCTCACAAAACCCAAGGTAGATGAAGCTTTTGATAAGATGGCGTTAATATGATCGTCAAAAGTAAAAGAATTGTTTAGAAGTACTCCTAAATCGAGTACTTTGTCAGAATATCCTAAGGGAATACTATTCAAAGAGTATTCAAAGGTCAACGGATTAATTTTACACGTGTACGGAACAACAGTACACTTGTCAATATTAATTACTAATTTATTAAGGTCACACCAGGTCGTGAGGTTATTAAGGTCAGCTTGAAGTTCCAAGCAGTCGTGAATATTAGATACCTTTTTAAAGATTTTGGCATCATCAGCATATAGTAAAATTGATGAATGTTTCAGGACAGATGGTAGGTTATTTATGTATAAAAGAAAAAGTAGAGGTCCTAAGTGACTACCTTGAGGAACACCAGATAAGACAGCAATTTCAGACGATAGGGCGCCAGTTTATTTCTATTTGCATGCTATAGCTGCTCTAAAAGCATAGCATATCTTCACTTAAGCAGGGGTGAAAATTCGCAGTAGCTAGGTGAAGTATCTATGGATATTGGACAGTCAAGAGCTGCTACGTAGCAGCTCTTGGCTGCTACGTAGGTCAGTTTTACACAGCACAACTCAATAACAAAGCTCTTCAGTTTTTTTTTTTAACTTTCATCTTTGTGTTTACTTGGATCAGCTAAACACTTGCCTTGCATTTTGGAAATTGTATGAAATTTGCGCGTTTTCAGCATATAGCTGCAGAAAAATCATTAAAATTTTCCAAACATATTCAAAACGTTTCACTTATTCCTGGCTTTTGACACCATATCTATGAAAAAGAGAGAAAAAGAAACGTTGAAAATATCATGGTACACGATTCAGCGTACCCGGCCTGTTATGTTTCACACCCGCTTTTTAAAAACTCAAGATGAATTGCGCTGTGTAAAAACCTACTTAAAACTCGAGTTGAGTTGAAGTGTTGGAAAGCCCGTATTTAGTTTATGACAGCACTTTTCCAGTTTATTGTTCATCTTCTTTGCCACCAACGCGCGAAAACCGCTTTCCATTTCTAATACAAAGTGACGTTTGAACAGTATGTCAGGGGTGTGCTCAATGTGCATGCTATAGCTGCTTCAAAAGCACAGCATAGCATCACTTTAGCAAGTGTCAAAATTTGAAGTAGCTAGGTGAAGCAGCTATGGATATTGGACAGCCAAGAGCTGCTACGAAGGTCAGCAAATTCAAAAATACTTTTTCAAATTTTTTTTAATTTTAATATTTGTGTTTTCTTGGATTAGTTGAATACTTCCATTGCACTTTGGCAATTGTATAAAATTTAGGAGTTTTCAACATACAGCTGCAGAAACCATTAAAATTTTCCTCACATATTTAAAACGTATCACTTATTTCCGGCTTTTGACGCCTTATATGTGAAAAAGAGCAATTTGATGGCACATGAATCAGTGCACCCGGCCTTTTGCGCTTCATGCCCGCCTGCTAAAAACTCAAGATGAGCTGCACTGTGTGAAAGCCGACTTAACTCGAGTTGAGTTGAAGTGTTTAAAAGCCCGTATTTAATTTATGCTGTCACTATTTTCAAATTTATTCCTCATCTCCTGTGTCACAAAAGCGCAAAAACTTCTTTCCATTTCAATTTCCAATTGAAAATTACGTTTGAACTGCATGTCAGGCCATTTTGCCTAAGCTACTTTCTTGCTATACTCCAGACTGCGAGCAGCAAATAGCTGCTACCATAGAAGCTATTCCGGAACCTTGGACAGCCCGACTGTCAAATAGCAAGCATCAGAAAGTAGCTATTTCGTGACATTGGACAGCCAGAGCTGCTAAAATAGCAGCTAATAGCTGCTATAGCAAGAATATTGAACACACTCCAGCTGTGTACCCGCGGCCATTTTGCCTTAGCTACTCTCTTGCTATCTTCAAGACTGCGAGCAGCAAGTAGCTGCTACCATAGCAGCTATTCCGAAATCTTGAACAGCCCGACTGTCAAATAGCAAGCATAAGAAAGTAGCTATTTCAAGACATTGGACAGCCAGGGCTGCTAAAATAGCAGCTTATAGCTGTTTTCGCGAGAATATTGAACACACCCAAGGTTGGACAACATGTCGCAGTAGTACCAGCAGTACTCGCACCGCGTCGTCATCGTCGTTACACAGAATCTCTCTCTCTTCATCTTCAGCAGCCGACCGAAGCGGTCGTGCCGTGAGCGCGCTCGCAGTTTTTCTATTCTATCATATTTAGTTTGTTATTAATAAACCATTTCTTTATCAATGTGTTTGTCTCAGTGTTTCCTTTATTCTATAGTCGTAACCCATCCGTTATATTGGTGACCCCGACGAAAAACAACATCCCGATAGGCATTGCCTCGGCAGCCGTATCGACTCGCTGCCACGAAGAGAAACACCGTCGCCTCGGAAGCTTCGCCTTAGCAACTTGCGCAACAACAGATCGCCACAACGGTGCGATATTTGCTGCAACAGCGTGATGATTACACCGCAGCTCATCGTGCTGCCCACATGGCCCGATACGACAGGTCAGCCGCCACCAACTCGGCAACAGCTACATATATATATATATGTATATATATATATATATATATATATATATATATATATATATATGTATATATATATATGTATATA
The DNA here is from genome assembly GCA_963978885.1 of Nemotelus pantherinus. Classification (NCBI taxonomy): domain Eukaryota; kingdom Metazoa; phylum Arthropoda; class Insecta; order Diptera; family Stratiomyidae; genus Nemotelus; species Nemotelus pantherinus. The sequence goes on along the minus strand of OZ022265.1, from coordinate 65,655,955 downwards.
TATATATGTATATATATATATATATATATATATATATATATATATATATATATATATATATATATGTGTATATATATATATATATATATATATATATATATATATATATATATATATATATATATATATATATATATATATATATATATATATATATATATATATATATATATATATATATATATATATATATATATATGTATATATATATATATATATATATATATATATATATATATATATATATATATATATATGTGTATAATTATATATATACATATATATATATATATATATATATATATATATATATATATATATATATATATATATATATATATATATATATATATATATATATATATATATATATATATATATATGTGTATAATTATATATATATACATATCACAGGGCGTAGCTCAAGCTACTGTGGGGGTCATAGGTGGCGGATCATGGACGGCCTACAGTAATGTAGGTTAGCTGCGAATAACAAATAAGCAGTCCCCGACCGAGAGCGGTAGAGAAGGAGGGTGGGGCGGAAATGCCTTAGAAACCTAATGAGCACTCTATGACAGGACGAGTTGGCGCCGTCCTTCAACTATGCGTCTAACCTGGCCGCAGGTATAAAAGGCTATGGGAAGGAACCCAGAATAATAAACCAACGATGGAAGTAAAGGAGCAGAAAATTCGAACGGGGATATACGTTCAAACGTCGGAAGGAACCGTGACTTCCGGCGGGCTATCTTCCAGCATAGCTGGAAGGGAGTCGCCAGCGGACCCTAACGTTAAAGGAGCGGGCAGCTTGGCTCCTTCAACGCTCAATACTACAAGGCAAAACACCAGTGTGCAAATGGAGAATCCGTTTCAACGCATGGAAAACCCTTTCACTCGGAAATCGCTGCAGGCTCGAACACCACCAAGAGAAGCAACTGAACGAGGGAAAATTCCAGATGACTCCAGTAGCACGATGCAGCAAATGATTGTAGCACCAACGGAGCAAAAACTCGATGCCTTTGCCAAACTAGGCGAAATGATTAGAGCCCTAGCAGATTTTACGGAATCGCGAACCAATCTGCACCATGCGATTAAGGATCAGGTTAGGGCCATCCGAGCGGCGTATCATAAAGCTCGAGTAGAAAGGGGACAGCGCAAGCCTGGACGAATGGAAGTGGCAACGCAGGTCACACCAACATTAGTTGCATGTGAAAATGCTGACCGGTGTAGACCAAGGGGCAGCGACGCAGCTGGCGAAACTCCAGGACCATCCGAGGTCAAAATGCAGAAGCGATACAGAGAAGTGGAAACCGAAGTACAAACCTTTGGACAGACCCCCAAAAAGAAGATGGTTAAGACGCCAACCAAAACCCCCGCGCAGAAGGAGTGCTTGCAAGAAAAGGCCCAGGACCCATGGATTAAGGTGACCAAGAAAGGAAAAAAGATGCCCCCTGTAAAGAGAAATCGTCCGGACGTCATGATTATTTCCACGAAAGGTAACGTGACATATGCAGACATCCTACGCCAGATGAAGGCTGATACGAGTCTGAAGGAAGTAGGCGAAAGTGTGACCCGCATCCGCAGAACGCAGAAGGGCGAATTGCTGCTACAGATGAGATCATCTGTTCCAGACGTAGTGCTTAAACTCCAAAAGCAAATGGAGGAGGCATTAAACGGGAAAGCCGAAGTCACATCCAGATGTGATGTGACGAAGATTGACATCAGGGATCTGGATGAAATCACAACGAAAGCTGACATCTGCAAAGCTTTCCAGGAACATTTCAACCTGAATGGCCTGAAGGAAGAGTCGGTGCTTTCGCTAAGGAAGTCGCATGGTGGAACACAGGTGGCCACGATGAGCATTCCAGCAGCACAGGCAAAAATAGTTATTGCAGCTGGAAAGATACGAATCGGTTGGGTCGTTTGTCGGCTTAGAGAGCAAGTCCAGCTGAAAAGATGCTTCAAGTGCCTGGAATATGGGCACTTCGCTAGGACATGTAAAGGTGACCAGGATAGGTCGGATATGTGTCGACGCTGCGGAGAAAAAGGCCATTTTGCAAAGGATTGCGTTAAAGAGCCAAAGTGTATATTCTGCTCTCAGGCAAAGGGAGCCGACACAAATCATGCTGCTGGCAGCGCTAGATGTTCAGTGTTCAAAAGAGCTCTCAGCAACAGAAAATGAGATTTAATCAGTGGAATCTCAAACATTGTGTGGCAGCGCAAGATCTGCTCTCCCAAAACGTCTATGAGATGAAAATTGACATAGCGATATTGTGCGAGCAATATAGGAGACCGAACAAGGGCTCCTGGGTTGCCGACAAATCCAACAGAGCGGCAATATGGGCTTGCGGAAATATCCCATTCGGAGAAACCATGAAAGAGAGCGTAGACGGTTTCGTTTGGGCTAAAATAGGCGGCTGTTATGTGTACAGCTGTTACATCTCCCCAAACTCGACGAAGGATGAGTTTTCCCACTTTCTGGATAGGTTGGTTATGGATGCCAAACAGCACACTCCACACATCATAGCCGGCGACTTTAATGCGTGGTCCACGGAATGGGGCAGTAGGGAAACGAATGGACGAGGCCGCAGTCTTTTGGAATCATTCTCCCAGCTGGACGTGGTTCTGTTAAACTCCGGAAATGTATCTACTTTCCGTAGCAGAGGGATGAGCTCTGTAATCGACCTGACATATGCTAGTACGAAGGTGGCGAGAGACATAAAATGGTACGTGTCTGAGCATTACACCCATAGCGATCATCAAGCTATCATGTTTGAGACCCACTACAAGTTGGGCAGTCGATCACAACAACTAGCCAAGGAAAAAGTTGGCAAGGGCTGGTCAGCCCGGAAATTCGATGAAGGAGCCTTCGTAGAAACACTACGACAAGCTGAAATGCCTCGAGGAACCGCGGAGGAAAAGGCTGCACAGGTTGTGGAATTGATATCGCGCGCATGTGATGCCTCGATGCCACGGCAAAAACAGTTACCGTATAGGAAACCAAATTACTGGTGGTCCGATGAACTAGCGAAGCTCCGGGCGCTATGTCTGAAAGCTAGAAGACAGTGCCAACGTGATGTAAATCAGCCCAATCATGAGGAGCTGCAGCGATCATACCAGGAGGCGCGGAAAAAAATGCAACTGGCTATTCGAAACAGCAAGAAGGCTTGCTTCAAAAAGCTGTGTGAAGAGGCAAGTATCGACCCATGGGGAGGTGCGTACCGAGCAGTCATGTCACGCATAAAGGGCCCATGCTCAACGCAGGCCAGTTGTCCCGTACTACTCAGGAAGATAGTTGAAACGCTGTTTCCTCATCATCAGGATGGTGTCAGCGTACCTGAAGCAGGGAATGCGGCGGAGGATGTGCACCCGGTCACCGAAGCAGAACTTTCGGAGGTGTGCAAGGGACTAAAGGACAAAAAGGCGCCTGGACTAGATGGAATCACAAACAAGTGGCTTAAGATAGCCATCAAGTCGAGGCCGGAAATGTTTGTAAGTGTCTTCAACACATGCCTGAATGACCGAACTTTCCCAGCATGTTGGAAGAGGCAGAAGCTAGTGTTGTTGCCAAAGTCAAACAAACCGGTTGGAGAACCGGCATCTTATCGCCCCATCTGCCTGCTGGACGTCCTAGGCAAAACACTGGAGCGGATCATCTACAACAGGCTTCTACCGGCGGTGGAAGACAATGGAGGACTATCTGATCGCCAATACGGTTTTCGCAAAGCACGTTCGATGGTTGACGCTATCAGTGTGATAATCGAGCTAGCCAAGCCCGCGCTTGAAGCGCGTAGAGCATGCCGAAACTACTGTGCTCTTATCACGCTCGACATCAAAAACGCGTTCAACTCGGCAAATTGGAACCGAATAGTAACTAAGTTACTCAAGCTGAAAGTCCCTTACTACCTGACGGAGTTAATCGCTGACTATTTTCGGAACCGAGTCTTATGGTATGACTCCGATGACGGGCCGAAACGTCACTGCGTTACAGCAGGTGTCCCACAGGGATCTGTCTTGGGGCCTCTACTCTGGAACATTATGTACAACGACGTGCTTACCCTAAAACTACCAAGAGGAGTAACAATAATCGGATTCGCGGATGGTATCTGCTGCAAATCTGGAAGGAATTTAACTGCTGGCGGACGAGGCGGTGTACCAAGTCAGGGAATGGCTAGAAAGTGCTGGTCTAGAGCTCGCAGGGCACAAGACTGAGGTGGTATTGATAAACAGCCGGCGAAAAACCGAGTGCTTTGAAGTCACCGTCGGAGACCAGAAAATCAAATCCAAGGCTTCGACCAGGTACTTGGGCGTCATGATTGACTCAAGGTTGAGCTTCAAAGCCCACGTTGAGCAGGTGTGCAACAAAGCCGCAAACGTAAGCGTAGCACTATCGAAGATGCTACCGAATATCGGCGGCCCCCGTCAAAGTAGCAGAATTTTCATATCCAGAGTCGTGAGCTCTATCCTTCTCTACGCGGCGCCAATATGTACACACAAGCTGACAGCAAAAGCGAATAAGAAGAAAATGTGCTCGACATATCGATTAAGTGCTCTGAGAGTGATTCGCGCCTACAGAACAACACCAGAGGAAGCGGCATATGTGATAGCGGGCATGATTCCGATAGAAATCCTAGCAGATGAGATGCAAAGGCTCTACAAAAATAACAGGGCGGATTCAAAGGCAGAGAGGCAAGTCTCTGTAGGAATATGGCAAAGGAGATGGGATCAATGCGCAACCGGTAGATGGACCTATAAGCTTATCCCCGATATTGCTAAATCGACCCAGCGGAAGCACGGAGAAATCACCCACGAACTTACGCAGTTCTTAACTGGGCATGGCGTATACCGGAAATATCTGCATCGGTTTGGTCTGGACGACTCCCCCAACTGCCCGATATGCGGAATAGACGAGGACCCGGAGCACATACTGTTTGAGTGTCCACGATTTGCGCGACACCGAGCTAAGCTGCAAACTTCTACCAACCTGCTCTTATCGGCAGAAAACGTGGAGGAGAAAATACTGGCATCAGAGGAAGCTTGGAAAGCACTGACGGGAGCACTAGCGCAAATTCACGCCGTTCTTCGGAAAGAGGATGCCAAGAGAGCGAGCACTAGGTGGCTGCCCGTGAACAGCTAAAGCTGACCCCACCCCACGAAGTAATACCTGTCGGCAGTCCCGTGGGGCGGTGGAGGATAAGGAGGTGGGTTTTAGTCGGTTAGCGCCCGACATAACCTTCGATTAGGTATACATGCGGATTTTCCCCTCCAAGATAATAAAAAAAAAAAAAATATATTTACATATATATATATATATATATATAAATATATATATATATATATATATATATATATATATATATATATACACACATATATATATATATATATATATATATATAAACACACACATATATATATATATATATACACATATATATATACTTATATATATATATATATATATATATATATATATATATATATATATATATATATATATATATATATATATATATATATATATATATATATATATATACATATATATATATATATATATAAGCAAAATGGTTAAGGGAGATAATCTCTGGAGTGACCGATCCGATTGAGCTGAAATTTTCGGAGGACATAGGTGTATATAACAGGTAGGTCTATGATTTGCTAGAATTTAGATATCTTAAACCTTTTGGCGGCGGCAGGCATTTTAGTGAATTTTCAGGTACTCCTATATTTCCAAGCAGTGTAAATTTTTGTTAAAAAAGTATTAGGAATGAAAACTTTTTATGTTTTTAGTTTGCTTATGATAAAGAATTGAAAATTTTTAGCCTGGTGTAGGCACTGAGTGCCTAAAAGTAGGCAAGGATTTTTTTTCAAATTTCGATTTGTCATAACTTTTAAGAAAAAAAATGGATCATCGTGAAATTTTCAGAGCGTGTTTTTGCAGACTAGAAATTAACACGCATGGACTTTGAAGATTGTGCGGGCAATTGTATAGCTACAGCAAGCTCCTGAAAAAAATCCTTCAAATAATCGACCTTCCCGAAAGATTTTTGATTTGTGAAGATAAATTTAAATTATTGATAAACTTTGACATTTGTCCACCAAGTCAAATGAAAATTTCCAAAATTCCGCGGTAATCAAGGACGGCAACCCGTGATCAAATGACCTCTATTTTCAGCACTCAAAGCTTCTGTTCACGAGAACTGACGATCGGATAATGCGATCAATATGAATTTTATGATGTAGGAAATACATATTAGCCCAAGCCAGACCAACAGAGCCTATGGCCAATATGTGTACACCATCTTGGTTTGAGATGGCTTTGATTGGTCGATATTGGCCCGCATTCCGATCTGAGTGGGTTTTGGGCACCAACATGCACCAACCAAACGGATTTGACAGGATGAATTCACAACTAAAGCTGACCAACCCTGGCCATGGTGTGGACAGCAGTGGACTCGAATTGGCCTGTGGTGGCCCAACCCGGGATGATCTAGCTTGGGCCAATATGTATTTGAAGCATGAGACATGTTTATATTAACTGAGAGCATGAAGACATTCGGAGGCAGTGTGGCCAGATATTTGCGAGAAAATGTAGCCAAATTTCAAACTTTCATAGCCCAAAATAGCCAAGATTTCTTATTTGTAGCCCAAAAAGAGCCACACCAGATTCATAACTAAATTAATTCATTTAAGCTGATTAAACTATCATATTTAAATCCGTAAGACTCGTATGAAGTAACATAAATGCTCTAATTGGAGCACAGGAGTCTTTTGAAACAATAAAAATGTTCCATACCATATACAGATAAAATATTATTCACAACGTATTTGATAAGGGAAAAATGTGAATAAATTACAGGAACTGTGTGGAAATTTTAAAAATGTCCTTGAAAAAATAAGTGTAGAAGGCCACTTATTTTTTCAGGGACTTTCCTAGAATGTTCACACAGAAAATAAACTTTCAAAATCGGATGGCACAACAGTTCAATTAGTATAAGAAACAGTCTTAATGGCTAGAAAGGCTGAATATTTTATTTAAAATGTAAATATTTTATCCGATTTCACACATTAAAAACTATGAACGCAAGTTTTGAAATTAATTATTTTTTCGATTAGACGATCAGCTGTTAACATTATGATTAGACTTTTAAATACTTTCAAAAAGAGGTATACGTCAAACAAAATCACTAGTGGGTCTCCAAGTGACGTTTCACAGAAAAAATTGAAGTGTGCTTTGAAATAAAATGAAATAATTTTTAAACATTGAATTTTGAATGACTGCGATTTGAATTCACGGCTTCTTCGGTTTAAAATTAAAAAAGTCATCATCATCCTTCAAAAAAGACATCTACTCAATCTTCCGGGAGAGATTCGTTTGTGCACTCAGAAAAATATATTTCCGAAAATCAAAGAAAATATTTGCTTGTTTACGAGATGTGAAATCTTCTACAAATCAAATAAACTTTTATTTGATATCAGTAATTTGTATAAATATCATTGAAAAATTTCTTACATTCAAAGGAATACAATTTTTACTTTACCTTATTTCAAGTAAGTAATTTTCCTCAAATCTTGTAAATTATGTCTTTGAATTTAGTAAATTATAGGTCTGTTCCCGTACTACGATTAATTGCAATTAATTGCAATGAAGCGTACTAAAACGGAGTAAAAAACTCTGTTTTAGTACGCTTCATTGCAATTAATTGCAATTAATCGTAGTACGGGAACATACCTTATATCTTCAACAATCACGCTTCAATATTTGACGGCAAAAATGATAGTTTTTATGATTTCTGTTAACTTTTGCTTTACACAAATGAGAGGTCGATAGCTTGGCTCGCTAACGTGTCAGTCCAAAGCAGCAGTCTACCAGCTTGCATGGTTGACTTTGTTTGTCGTCAGTTGTCCTAACTCCATTAATTAAGTGTCACATTATAGCTTTAAGTGGCGACTAGGCATAAATAATACTAAATAATACTACTAAGCCACTCTTATGATATGAAGGAAGAGAGAGTTTTGCGTGCCAAAAACATGCCATGCTTTTGATCGGTCCCCCATCTAAGTAGTAACTGCGCCCAGCACAGCTTAACTTCGGTGATCGTACGTGAACCGATTTATCCCAGATGCCAGAAACTATATCAAATTTTACTCAGGGCAAGTTCAATATCAGTTCTTTGAAATGAATAAATTTCTTTCTTTGAATTGAGTAAATATATCTTTGGCGCAGAATCATTACCAATTTTCTTTGATAATGTGTTCATTTTTCTTCAAAAATTAGAAGTATTTTTCTGAGTGTGGTCGTAAATTGATCGTATTCTACCAAATTTTGAATGTCTGCTGGAATATTTGAATTCTAATGACGTTGAATTTGAACTCTCATCACGATTCCATTTTCGACCCTCGCATTTCGAGGGAATCCACATTTCCAAAAACACTTTTGTAATTGTAAGTGGAGACACTTTATTCCATGCAGATCCTAATTACCAGAGATCTTCAAATATAGAAACTAATTTTATTGGGTCTGAAGAACGCTCAGTATTTTCCACAGCTCATAATATGAGGTCCATCATATAAGTGCAGTATGTTTGGTATAACTCTGATCTAAGGGCTGTAAATAAGAAGTGTGAATAGGTCGAAAAAATTGTAGCTTGATGTCTTAGAGATTATCAATGCTATCACATCCAGCTTTATAAAAAAAGATGGTGATGTTTGTAATAACATTTCAATATCAAGTGTGCATCCATTCTTTAAAAATAGCACCCGTCATCTAAGGTTTTGTGTTAGCTCGCCAAGTTGTGCCCAAACTTCCCTTAATGTCAATTCTTGCCAACGATATTGGTCTTTCGGTTTTTCCTATGCAGCTTCCATTGCAACTGTCACGCGTTTCTTTCAAGGTTTTCGATGTGTACATTTTTTCAATTTAAGACTTAGTGATTTTTGAGGTGTTGCTCATCAAGATTATAGATATTTAAAGCATCATAGCCATCACATAACATTCTTAGCTGTGACTGAAATTCCTGAACTGTGTCTAAATCAACATCAGCTTCTTCGCCACGAAGCGTGCCGCAGTGAATATGGTAGTTCCTTTTAAACGGATTTTAGCTTTCTATTTGATGCCTTTTTTTTTTTTTTTTAGAAAAGATTTATTTTTAGTTTTCTTTTGTACATTATTAATCTAATTTAAGTACTATTTACAATTAAAAAAAAATTACTTACTAGCGGCTATAATATTTTGGCCTGCTGGCTCTTGGTTGTTTTATTTTTATTTATGTTTATCTTTTGAGTTTTTCTTTTAATCTTACACGCTAATTATCATACCCAGCCGTGTACAGTGGCTGGGATTATCTTAGCAAGTATTTGATGCCTTGAAATCACAAAGTTTTAATTTTGTAGTGATTTGACGGGCTTTACTGTAAAGTATCTGGTCGGATATTGGCAAATTTTTGGAGTGTGTCTTAGAAGACCATGAATATAACAATTTATCTATTTGGTAGTATGGCAAATTTAATTTCAACCGCTCTCTTCCAGTGTCTTCAAAATTTTCCAAAGTTATTCAATTTTCGTTGTCATCACGGTCCAATTCTAGAGGTTGCCCGATTACAGAGTGAATTTTCTTCAAGAAATAGTATTTGCGGTTGTGTTATAGCTCAATTGTTCAGGTGGTTTGATCGTACAGTGTCCCGATTAGTAGGTTTTACTGTAAAAAAACTCTAGCGCACCTGAACCGCTAGAAACACTAATGTTCGAAGAACAGTAGAAGAATCGTGCAGGTTTTGAGTGCATATTCCACCACATGAGCTGCTTATTACGGCCAAACTGTTTCAAACGCCACGTTCTAATTTGGTCTCAAGAATGCATTATAACTCATATGGTGGAAGGTTTCAGATATTACCACTGGCATGAATTTCAACGTTTATGAGAGCAAAACACGGGTTAATTATATTCGTTATCAGTTGCTTATTTCACAAAATTTTGAAAGTAGCATCTCATATAACATCAATGAAGAAAATGCTCAGTGCCTGCAGCACTGTAACTGAAGTTGGAGTTTGGGGCTGCGATCCGAAAAATTTGCAGAACTTTGTGAATTGAAACATCGGTTATTTATTTTCATTGTAAATGTTTCCGGTATGAATACTAACTGTAAGCATTTATTGATACAAAAGTAGCACAACCGACTCGTGCTGGAAACCTTTCGCCAGTATCAAAGCCAAAAATATATCACATCTGCTTCACGTTGTTATATTACATTCGAAGTTATAGGAGTATAAAGAAATTTAGGATTACCTGCAGCGAGTTTTTTCAAATAATGGAAAGCTTAATATTTGCTGTTTATTGTCACTACAATATCATTACCAATTGAAAATTCTACGATAAAACCGCTTAGTAAAGATATTGCAAACAAACACAAAACCAACAATAGCTGGCAACCCTATCGTGGCTTTTCAACCAAATTTGGCCTGAATAATGTTTATGACAGGTTTCATTAATTGTATGAAATTCGTATTGATTTCATGACTGCACTGGAAGTTATAGGGCAAAAAGTTTTATTTTCCTGAGCGAATTTTCAAATCCAAAGACACAAAAATTACCATAGCTGGCAGCACTAATCGAATTTTTCAACCAAATTTCTATCAAACAGAGTTTAATGTGAGGTTCAGCTACCGTGTCAATTTCATGAAAATCTGGTAACTTATTCACATTTCATAGGGCAACAAGCAGTTTTTTTTCTTTGTAATTTTTCAACATGGCACCACTGGCACAGAGTCTCCCACAATTCAAAATCGCTTCTGTCAGACCTGGCCCTACTTAAGTCCAATGCATTCTGTAAATTTCAATTCTATCTGATTATTGATTCGTGAGTTCCCGTGAACAGAAGTTTTTGAAGCTAAAAATATAGGTTAACTGAGAAAGGGTTACCGTTCTTGTCCGACATGAAATTTCCAAAGTTTTACTTTGACTGTGTGGATTAAGCATAAGATTTGTATACAGATTGGTTTTATTGTAAGAAACGGACAGTTTTTGGAAATTCGATGGTTTAATGTTTTCACTTCCAAATTTTTATTTTTTCAAATTTAAGACACAAAAATTATCATAGCTGGCAGCTCCAACCGAATTTTTCGACCAAATTTCTACCAAACGTGGTTTGAGGTAAGGTCCAGGTACTGTGTGAATTTCGTTAAAATCGAACGATTCAATCAGAATTTATAGGGCTAAAAGCAGTTATCTTTTTTAGTGATTTTTCAAGATGGCACCACTGGCACAGCATCACCCGCATTTCAAAATCACTTCTATCAGACCTGGTCCTATATAAGACCAATACATTCTGCAAATTTCAATTAATTCTGCTCATTGGATCGTGAGTTTCCGTGAACAGAAGTTTTTGATGCTAAAAATATAGGTAAATTGGGCAAGGGTTACCAGGCGTTCCCGTTATACCATATCAAATTTTTTTTTTTGTTTATGTAAACAAAGCACAAGATTTACATATGAGTGGCTTTTTTTTGAAGAAGCGGCAGTTTTGCAAGAGAAACGATGATTTGAAGGTTTTCACTTTCAGGGCCTGCCCTAGCTACAGGGTTGCCAGCACGCTCATCAAAAGCTACACAGGTCTACAACTAAATTATACCAATATGTCCTAAAAATTTCGTAATGATTGAATAACTCTGTCAAAAGTTATCGCAATTTAAAAATTTTCAAGTTTTCCCGTTCTGTTTTTAGGCACCCAGCGCACACATGGGGTTAAAAAATTCCAAAAAATTATCCGATTCATATGTAAAACACGTTCAAAATTTATTTCGTCAACTTTATTTTTGCAAAACTTATTTGTGTACGGAATAATAGGTTTATTAAAAATATCACTAAAATGGCCGCCGGCGCCAAAGGGTTAAAGATTATTAACTTTTTCTGAGACCTGGCACTATTCTGCATATACACCAATGTGTCCTGAAAATTTCAGCTCAATCGGGTGGCGCGTTCCTGAGATTTTTTCACTGAAATTTTTTGATGATATATATATATATATATATATAGAAATATGAATTTTTGGCCAAAGTGATTTTAATACTAATGTTCTTCTTCGAATATTAGTAAAAATTGGAATTGTTTTTGCGGGATGATTGAAATTGAAAAATTTTTTATCTATCTTGAAAATTTTTATTTGACAAAGTGGTTTCGAAAGCATGCACTGATTCTCATCAGACACCAGCACACAGTGCATACTTGACTGGTGTGACCACTTGCAGTTGGAAATCATTAATTGTTATTTACGCTGGTTGTGACAAATTTTAACATCTCCGACTTATATCCATGGAAATAATTTACTCATAAAGGTGATCACGGTTCCCTTCTTGTCTATAATCGCATAGACAACGTATATCGTCTCTAAAGCTTATCAAAGCAGAGAATAATTGATACGGGAAACTCGATCTTTTGCGGAATAAGCCTCCGAAAGCAGAATCAAATTGGAATTGTTTTTGCGGGATGATTGAAATTGAAAAATTTTTTATTTAGGTATCTTGAAAATTTTTATTTGACAAAGTGGTTTCGAAAGCATGCACTGATTCTCATCAGACACCAGCACACAGTGCATACTTGGCTGGTGTGACCACTTGCAGTTGGAAATTGCCGTTCTTATGCAAATCGGAATTTTAAAAATTTTATCTTGAGTTGAAGGACAAAGGATAAAATTTATCAAAAATTTGAAATTTTTGTCAAAAATCAAAAATTTTTCAGGAAGGTCAATGATTTGAAGGATTTTTTTTCAAGAGCCTGCCACAGCTACAGGGTTACTCGCTTTATGCTGAAAATCTATATGTGCCAAATTTTAGTCAACATCAATACGCTCTGTAATTTTCACGATGATCCATTGTTTTTCTTACAAATAATGACAAATCGAAATTTGAAAAAAATTCCTTGCCTACTTTTAGGCACCCTGCACCCACACACGGCTCAAAATTTCCAATTCTTTATCATAGACAAGCTTAGAACATAATTAGTTTTCATTCCCAATACTTTTCTTTAACAAAAACTTACACTGCTTGGAAATATAGGAGTTCCTCAAAATTCACTAAAACGCTCGCCGCCTCCAAAATGTTTAGGATATCTGAATTTGAGAAAGTCATGGACCTACCTACTGTATACATCTACGTTCTCCGAAAACTTCAGCTCAATCGGATCGGCCACTCCAGAGATTATCTCCCTTAATCATTGTGCTGATATATATATATATATATATATATATATATATATATATATATATATATATATATATATATATATATATATATATATATATATATATATATATATATATATATATATATATATATATATATATATATATATATATATAAAGAAATATGAATTTTCGGCGAAACGAGTTTAATACTATTGTTCTTCGAACATTAGTAAAAAGTTTGGACGGTGGTAACCCTAAAATTATTTTCACTCCTATAACTTACAGCGCAACCATTCAATCGAAACGAAATTCATAGGGTGGGTTTAATACAACGTGAAGCAGCTATGGTGCTAGCACATGATTGCCAGCACCAGATAATTTCGGAAACATCGCACCAACAGATGCTTCCATTTTGTATTCATAAGCAAAGCATTTACAGTAAAATAAGCAACCGATATTTAAATTTTCCGAGTTTTGGAAATTTTTCGGATGTCAGCCCCAGGCATAGTTTAATCGCTGAAACTTTCCATGATATCCTTGGATGAAAACGAAATTCAAAGGATAGGTTGATTAAGCACGAGCATGTTATGGTAGATTTATTGCTGCTGCGTTGGACAAATTTTGCCAGCACTGAACATTTTCATCATTTGTGTTATAGGAAATGCTTTCAGAAAATGATATTTATTCCTTTGAGTAAGAAATGGTTGATATGATACTACAAAGAAGTGTATAACGTCTTCACTCATTTGAAATCCCTCAAAGATAATTTCTTCGAAAATTAGTTTTCTAGCGGTTCTGATGCGCTAGACTTTTTTTTTTATTTACATTGAAAATTTTATTTGACAAAGTGGTTTCGAAAGTATGCACTGCTTCTCATCAGACACCAGCACACAGTGCATACTTGACTGATGTGACCACTTGCAGTTGGAAATCATTAACTTTTTATTTACGCTAGTTGTGACAAATTTTAACATCTCCGGCTTATATCCATCGATATAATTTACTTGTAAAGGCCATTTAAATTTTGATCATGGTTCCCTTCTTGTCTATAAATCGGCTTAGACAACGTATATCGTCTCTAAAGCTTATCAAAGCAGAGAATATTGATACGGGAAACTCGATCGTTTTGCGGAATAAGCCTCCAAAGCGGAATCAAATTGGAATTGTTGATCCAGAATCACAATGAAAGTAACCTTTACAAATAAATTAAATCGATGGATATAAGTCGGAGATGTTAAAATTTGTCACAACTAGCGCAAATAAAAAGTTAATGATTTCCAGCTGCAAGTGGTCATATCAGTCAAGTATGCATTGTGTGGTGGTGTCTGATGAGAATCAGTGCATACTTTCGAAACCACTTTAACAAATAAAATTTAATTTTTATATTAACTTCAAACTTTGTGTTATTATATAATCGTTTACAACTCAGGTGTGAAGTCGAAATCGAAAAAAAAGTTATCGACCAGAAAGCAAGTAAAAATAATGTGGCAATTGTCGCAAACGAAGAAAAATTGAAGGAGGCTGCGTCCATGCTCGAAGAAGTCAAGAGGCCCACTGTTGCGCCGAGGATTGAATACATGAACATTCAGCCGGCGTTACCTGTGTTTTCGGGAGAAAGTGCCCGGCAGCCCGTTCGGTCTTTCTTGGCTGATTTCGAACAAACCCTAAACTTGATTGATATAGAAGACTATAAAAAAATGATTTATTTGAAGAAATCGTTGTTTTGCCAAGAAGTACGTGAGATTGACTCATGCGAAGACTTACAGCGAGCTGAAAAATGATCTGATTCATGAATTTGAAATGGTTACCTCAATCGAAGAAGGAATATGAGATGGAATCAGTTGGAGGAACCACTGCATCGTTTTATTTTAAAGATGCAAATGCAGCTAAAACCTGCAAAGTCAGCTAAGTAGAATTCATCGATATTATCACCGAGACACTACGGAGTAGTGGATTTGATTCAACCCCTCTCTTAGGAAGTAGTACGCTGGAAGAGCTAAAACGAAGAGCCCATACATATGGGAATTTTATTAACTAGTAAGTACCGGTTGCTTGTTCAATTTCAAATGCTGCTAGGTCGCAATGGAACATTGCTCGTCCATCTGTTGCTAGGGATGGACTCTTGCTGAGTGTTAACTGCCAGACTATGCCTGCTGCCCGTTCGATATCGTCTAGTCAACGATCCGTTTCTGCTTCCACATTGAAACATCAAGTGAATGATAAAGCCGAAGTTCGATGTTTTAATTGCTCGTTAATGGGACATTATCAGTCAAGGTGGCCGTATGGTAAGCGCCCAGCAGGAAGTTGTTTCCGATGTTGGGAAGTTGGGCTCGACCGTCATCAATGTGCGAATTCAAAAAAGATGTTACAACTAAACCCTGCGGCGACGAAGTCACGTTTGTCGTCCACGCCCAACGAATCGATGTGTGTGATGCCTGATGCCGAATATGAAGACTACAATAGTCGACTAGATATTTCTAATCTGGTAAGTGTCATATTTGATAGTACGCCTCAGCACGGGGAAATCTGACGACTTATCACATGTCTTTCCATATTCGATACCGGCAGCCCCATTAGTTTCGTGAACCAAGCGCTGCTACAAAAGAACGTATCATTAGAAGAAGAGAAGCCGTCGTACCGATGATTAGGGGAAAATTCCATTGAAATATGCGGAATTATTGAAACACCCAGTATATATTAAAGAAAAGTCACAACCGTAAAGTTGCATGTCATAAATAACTGCAGCACATTATATGCACTGATTTTAGACCGAGATTTTCTCAATTTAAATAAAATTCACGTTATGTCAAGAAAAATCGCATATGACAAATCGCAATTAAACGAAATAAAATCTTATGTCAAATTGAAGTCTGGTGTTTCTCCTTGTACTCAGACGGGTGCTTTGAATATATTGGAAAAATTTGATTTAGTACGTAAGGCATTAAATGATAAAGCATTGCCACCTCAACCTGCCTGAATTGTCTCGGATGTAAGCCTACCGGACATTTTCAACACTGAAATTGATGAGCCTACAAGCCTCCCTGAAATCAATACCGAGCTTTCTCAAAAACAGGTTAATCAATTATTGTCTATTGTTGAGCAGAAATAAGCCTGCCGTAAAGGAGTAGATATTAAACCATTAGATTATGAGATGCACATTCATCTGAATTCAGATGTTCTTTCCCACTTATCAGTGCGAGAAAAGGATGAGGTCAAAAGAATTACTGATGAATTGTTACATGATGGCGTTATTCGACCAAGTAGTTCCCCTTATGTAGTTCCCCTTGTTGGTGCGAAAGAAAAATGGACAGACGTGTATGTGTATTGACTACCGAGGTCTAAACAAACTTACGAAAAGAGAAGGAAAACAATACTTCTCAGAAGGAAAACAATTCTTCTCAGTCCTAGATTTGAAAAGTGGGTCTCATCAGGTATACGTTGCTGAGACTTCTCGAAAGTATACTTCATTTGTAACGCCCATAGGTCAATATGAATACGTAAGAATGCCTTTTGGGTTGAAAAACGCTCCTGCTGTCTTTCAGCGGTTTATTAACAAAGTATTCTTAGACCTAATAGGAAGCAAAGATATTGCTAGCTATATGGATGATATTATGCTGGCCATTAAGGCTTTAGAGGAACACTCACAGTTGCTGACTAAAGTCCTTGAAAGAATTAGATATCGGGGTCTGGAGCTAAATATAGCCAAATGCCAAATCGCTCACACGAAAGTGGATTTTTTTGGATATAAAATAACCGCCAAAGGAATCACCCTCAGTAATGCTCATCTAAACACTATAAAAAGGTAACGTATGCCGACTAATACGCGGAAAGTCCAATCTGCTTTAGGATTGTTCTCTTATTTTGGACGTTTTGTGCCAAACTTTTCACGAATAGCGAAACCCCTTCAGATCTTGTTACGCAAGGATGCACGGTTTGATTTCTCGGAAGTCTGCTGCACTACTTTTCGGATATTAAAGGAACTTCTAATCAAAACCCCAATACTAGCTATCTATAACCCGCAGTTCAAAACTGAGCTGCATACTGATGACAGTTCTATTGGTTTTGGGGCACTATTGATGCAAAGACAGGCAGACAAACGTTTCCATCCAGTGGCATATTACTCGAGAACAGCAACATAATCACAATCTCGTTATCACAGTTTTTATATATGCCCTACGTCATTTAAGAGTATATTTAGAAAGGATCAGATTCCAAATAATCACTGATTGCAACTCTCTAACCCAGACTCTAATGAGAAAACAAGTACACTGGGCGTTAGAATTGGAGAATTATGATTACTCAATCCAACATCGTAAGGGCACTAGTATGGCACATGTAGATGCCCTTAGTTGGGCTCCCATTATCGCTGCCAATACGGACCAGAATATAGATTTTCAGTTGCAAATAGCTCAGGCCCAAGATGTTGCTGTCGAAGTACTTAAGAATAAACTGCAGACCACTCCCGTAGATAGCTATGAGCTCATAGATGGGGTGGTTTTCCGAAAAGAAACCGATAAAAACCCTTTGCTGTATGTACCATCTGCTATGGACACTAATATTATCAGACAATCTCACGAGCTGGTTGGTCACCAAGGTGTCGAGGAAACGTGGCAAAAGATCAAATACAATTATTGGTTCCCCGGAGGTCGACAGAAAACGGAAGAATTTATTCGTAACTGTATTCCGTGCATTATGTATTCTCCTGCTGCTAGTACGTCCGAACGCAGCCTGCATAATATCCCGAAGAAACCGCTGCCTTTTGGTACATATTGACCGTTTCGGCCCATTACCGTCATTACAGTCTAAAAGAAAGCACATATTAATAGTTGTGGACGCTTTCACTAAGTACGTTAAACTATATCCTACTAATATTACGAGTTTCAGAGAAGTTACTGCAGCCCTGGAAAAGTATTTAATTTATTATAGCAGACCCAGACGAATCGTTTCAGATCGTGGTACTAGTTTTACTTCCTTGGAGTTTGTCGCCTTTACACTTCGTCATAATGTTGAGCACATCAAGGTTGCCACTGCTTCACCACAAGCCAATGGACAAGTAGAACGAGTCAACAGAACCTTGAAAAGCATGTTGGGAAAATTAACGGAAGAAATCAGCCATGCAGATTGGGTTTCTCGGCTAGTTGAAGTTGAGTTCGCTATAAATAATTCCGTTAGTTCTGCTACTGGATTTACTCCAAGTCAGCTGCTGTTCGGGGTGTCCCAGAGAGGCAGTATAATAAGTGAACTGAATGAATATCGCTAAAATATGCAATATCAGTGATATCGTGGTACTTAGAAATGTTGATACAACAGTAGGAACGAAAAAGAAACTAATCTCGAAGTTCCGCGGTGCATTTGTGGTACACATGGTCCTTGAAAACGATAGGTATGTAGTTAGAGATGTTGAAGACGTACTGTAATCTTAGTCACCGTACGATGGCATAGTCGAACCAGGTAGGTTGAGAAGATGACAAACTAATCCCCCCAGTAAATCATAATATTCTAATAGCACCGGAGACTGAAGAATTCCAGGATGATGAATGGCTCGAAGAAGACGAATGGGACCCGGAGTATCTCAAACCCGAAAACGAGGAGGTGACGATAAATACTTCAGCTGCAGCCTTCCCCGATCGAAGACGATTAGCTGTCAGGTTGGACGAATTGTAGTGCAGCATTGGCCTCCGCTACGAACACCATCGTGACTACACCATTTTCAAGTACCAGTACTGCACGAGTCAAGTCCAACGTGAAGTGGGCTACGCCATTGTGCATGTGGATCGATGTAGATCACAGTCTTTGTTTAAACAACAAGCTGTGTATATCATGTAGGATCAAAACATCAAAGTGATATTTAAAATAAAATAGAAATATCAGCTTCAAATTTTGTGTTATTATATGCTCGTTTACACAACTCTATTTACATTTTCACGTGCATTTCAAATTGCTCACGTTTCTCAAGCAATTACAGCTGATTGCAACTCTTCGCTGCGAAAGAAGTTGAATCCATTTCGACTTGAGCTGCACTCGGCTGCGACATAACAACGTAGGGTGTGCTCACTGCTATGGAAAACCCATATAATCAGCCCCTGGACACGGACGGTATAACTTTCCACCATTAGCCCCTTCAATCCTCTCGCGCACAAAGCATGTTAAAGCTGCCTTTACGCCATTTCGCCCTCATTGTCAAATTGGAGGGGAACTACTTGGATTTGACCCGATTTGACAATGAGCAGACAAAAAATTACTACCATCCCCTTCAATGTAAATCTTATGGGCATGTCCACTCCATTTCTACTACCTCACTGCATATAATCAACTCAACTGACAGCTTGGCTGCACTTGGCTGCGGTAGACACCGTCGCAGTGTGCTTCAGCCAGTGCTGCCATTTTAGAATTTTGAATGCTAGATCTAGCATTATTTTTTTCAAAACGGCATTCGAAATTCGGAGTTAGCATCTAGCATTATTTTTAGCATTTAAATTTAGATTTCGGAATAATCTGGCACTCATCTATTTACAATCTCACCCATCAAATTTCAATTTCAAAGTCTAAAATATAAAGATTCTAAAGTCATCTATATTGCTTCAAATATGGTAACGTTCAATTAAATCGTGATGATGCTAAAAATAAGTGATGGGGTCCCATCCACTTCAGACTCCTAGGAGCCTCGGGTATCTACAAGTTCAAGTTTACCAAAGTATGTGCATTCTAGTTAGATATTTTTTCCTGAATAATGTGAATTAATCGTTTTGTTAGGGCTTCGAATGCAAGCAATCGCACGGATAACGCTGGATAAAAATCTTCGTTATCCGACACTAATACTTGTTTTTCACTTAAAAATAAATAATTATTGCTGTTTTGATTGAGACATTCCAAACGATGTTTTGAATTGGTAGAAATGAGATTTACACATGAGAAGAAGATTAAGATATAACTGATATGTCTGTAATAGACATAGAATCATTTTGAGATGTAAATTTTAAACTTTTTTATTTGTTTTTGTTATACATTCGAGTGTTGATCAATAAGTTATGATGATTAATATAAACCAAGGAGATTAAACTTAAAAGATATCTATATTTTTCAATATAGTCTTCTAACAAGTTAATACATTTAGACCATCTTTTTTCCAAACCCAGGATACCCTTAGAAAAAAATTCTTTATCTGGACTCCCCCAAAATGCCTCAACAGCGGCCATTATTTCCCTATTATCTTCAAATTTCTTACGCCGAAGGTATTGTTTGAGCCGACGAAAGAAGCAGAAGCCACTGAGAGCTAGATCTGGTGGATAGGGAAGGTGTTCAAGCAGTTCGAATCCTGTTTCTTTAATTGTATCCATCGCAACTGCAGCCTTGTGAGCCGGTGCGTTATTTTGAAGAAACAGAGCTCCAGCTCGCAGTTTGCCGTGAGTTTTCTACTTCATTGCCTCTCGCAATCTTCTTATTTGGTCAGCTTAGTAAGAGTCTGATATAGTGGCTCCCTTTTCCAAATATTCCATCACAATAATTTCTTCAACGTCCCAAAAAACTGATGCCATAACCTTTCCTGCCGAACTTGACACTTTGAATTTCTTCGGCGTCCTTCGCGGTGTTCATATTCAGTGGATGTTCTTCCCAGCTTAAACTCCTTGACCCAGCATGCAACGGTGGAATATGGAGGAACAGAGTCCCCTAATGTTTCCACCATGTCGCCGTGTATGCCTCTGGGAGCCAATTTTTTCAAACGGAGGTACTTAATGTTAGCTTTAATTTAGTTTTCTCCCATTTTGATGTACTCTCTTCGACTGTTCGTATTCAAATGAATGTAGCTCCCCTAGAACTGTGTTATACTGGAGCTAATGCTTTCGGCACTTTGAGTCCCTGGTCGTAGCCTATTTATATGTTTTTTATGCTGATTTAGTGAATATATGTAGTAGTAAAAATTTTTTTTTTGAATTTTAAGCGAACTGGAAATAACCGATTATCATTACTCGTCTCGTCCACATTGGCCATGGGAGATGGCATGGCATTCGACTTGCCATGGGAATGGAAAATGTAGACGGTAAATGGCATGACATATTTGATGGCATGCCATAAATGTCAAGCCATATGGCAAAACATTTGCATGGCCATATTCTGACAGTTTTTCATTTTCAAAATGGCGATGTCGAAGGAAATAGTGTTACGAGTCCTAAACGAATACAAAAAAAAGATTGCTTATGGAATTATATGTTTGCCTCTTCCTCAATTTACACCTTTCCTCACATTCCGCTTCCTCTAACCTTTGCAGTGCTTTCAAACACCGGATAGCGCGCACATGTTCACTGCTGAGCGACAATTTCAAAATGATATGGCATGACATGCCGTTGCCCAGGCACCAGATGACATGCCATAAACTGACATTCGTTGCCATCGCATATGGCAGAGCTCATGGCCAATGTAGACTCCAGGTTATTGATCAACCCTCATATAAATATACATATTGTTTTCATATTGAACCATGTTTATTTCAAATAAATAAGAAAGCATTATTTAGCATTATAATTTTACAAGATCTAGCATTATTTAGCATTAAATAAAATTGAATCTAGCATTATTCAAAAAAAATAAATGGCTGCACTGGCTTCAGTGGTGAAAGTGAAGTTGAAACGCTGCGTCGTGGTGCTACCATCTCAGAGACTCCGAAAACTCCTACGGTTAACCCAACTCCTTTAAAATTCCTGCCCAAAAACTTAGTGCTGAAACTCGACGCAGTGCAAAATGTAAAATTACAGCCATTTTGGCAACGCCGTCCTACGATATGGTTCGCGCAGATCGAGGGACAATTCCTTGGAAATTCAATTTAGTCATGGCATCGATTGACTCGTCTATTTTAGGAAAGGTAGCTGACATCATCGAAAATCCTCCAACGACTGGAAGGTATAACGAATTGGGCGTCAAGCGACTATATCTATTATACCTAGATATGAAAGGCATGGCAGGTGATCAACTACCTGAGGATGCGGTCAAGTCATTATGTATTCGCCGTTTACCTGCTTAAGGCTGGTACTGAGTTAAACGTGAAGCTAAATTTTGACATGTCTCCATTATCTGGTCATTCTTTCGAGCGAAAATTTTGGCAATGGAGAAAAGCAGAGACACTGCTCATTTCTGACGGATAAAATGTCAAGAATTTCACTTTTCGATCGATTTTCTTCTTGGAAAGGCATTTGCACTGCTGCATTTTCAAATTGAAACAACAAATGTCACTTTTTAGCTCGAAAGAATAAACTGCACAAACTAAATTGGCGTGAAATGATTGGAGACATGTTTCAGTGCCATCTACGTTTTCAACGCGAAAGCAACTTCGAAGCAACTTTTCATGCTAAGAACAGAGTACCACTCTTGCTTATTTTCAAGCTAAGTTGTCGCCAAAACAGATTTCACGTGAAAATTTTTATGAAAATTTCACGTGAAATCGAACTCAGTACTATGCTTTATGTGCGAGCAATGGTAAAAGTCGACTTGATGTACCACACAGCTGTTACATGAATTTTGCCGATAGATGTCGGGCTAGTATGTTTGTATTTTTTTGTTATGCGTTTGCTTTTGCGGGTTTTTACTAATGTTCGAAGAACATTAGTATTAAAATCGATTCGGCCAAAAATTCATATTTCTTTATATATATATATATATATCATCAAAAAATTTCAGTGAGATAATCTCGGGAACGCGCCATTCGATTGAGCTGAAACTTTCAGGATACATTGGTGTATATGCAGAATAGGTCCAGGTCTCTTTAAATGTCAGTTATTGTTAACCTTTTCGCGCCGGCGGGCATTTAAGTGATATTTTTAATATACCTATTATTTCGTGCACAAATGATTTTCGCAAAAATAAAGTTAACAAAATAAATTTCAAACGTGTTTTACATATGAATCGAATAATGTTTTGGAATTTTTTAACCCTATGTGTGCGCTGGGTGCCTAAAAAGAGGACGGGAAAATTTGAAAATTTTTAAATTTCGATAACTTTTGACAGAGGTAGTCAATCATTACGAAATTCTCAGGACATATTGATATTATTTAGTTGTACATTTGTGTAGCTTTTAATGAGCGTGCTGGCAACCCTGTAGCTAGGGCAGGCACTGAAAGTGAAAACCTCCAAATCATCGTCTCTCTTGAAAAAACGCCGTTTCTTCAAAAATAAGCCTTTTATATGTAAATCTTGTGCTTTGTTTACATAACCAAAAAAAAAAAAAAGATATGGTATAACGGGCACGCCTGGTAACCCTTGCCCAATTTACCTATATTTTTAGCATCAAAAACTTCTGTTCACGGAAACTCACGATCCGATGAGCAGAATTATTTGAAATTCACAGCATGTATTGGCCTTAAATAGGACCAGGTCTGATAGAAGTGATTTTTAAATGCGGGCGATTCTGTGCCAGTGGTGCCATCTTGAAAAACCACTAAAAAAGATAACTGTTTTTAGCCCTATAAATTCTGATTGAATCGTTCGATTTTGACGAAACTTACACAATTGCTGGACCTTACTTTAAGCCACGTTTGGCAGAAATTTGGTCGAAAAATTCGGTTGGAGCTGCCAGCTATGATAATTTTGGTGTCTTCATTTTGAAAAAAAAAATTTGGAAGTGAAAACATTCAAACCATCGAATATTCAAAAAAATGTCCGTTTCTTACAATAAAACCAATCTGTATATAAATCTTATGTTTTATCTACACGTTCAAAATAAAACTTTGGAAATTTCATGTCGGACGAGAACGGTAACCCTCTCCCAGTTAACCTATATTTTTAGCATCAAAAACTTCTGTTCACGGAAACTCACGAACCAATAATCAGATACAGCTAAAATTTACAGAATGCATTGGACTTAAGTAAGACCAGATTTGATAGAAGCGATTTTGAATTGTGGGCAAGTCTGTGCCAGTGGTGCCATGTTGAAAAATTACAAAGAAAAAAAACTGCTTTTTGCCCTATGAAATGTGAATAAGTTACCAGATTTTCATGAAATTGACACAGAAGCTAAACTTAACTTTAATCTCTGTTTGGTGGAAATTTGGTTGAAAAATTTGATTGGTGCTGCCAGCTATGGTAATTTTTGTGTCTTTGGTTTTGAAAATTCGCTCAGGAAAATAAAACTTTTTGCCCTATAACTTCCAGTGCAGTCATGAAATCAATACGAATTTCATACAATTAATGAAACCTATCATAAACATTATTCAGGCCAAATTTGGTTGAAAAGCCACGATAGGGTTGCCAGCTATTGTTGGTTTTGTGTTTAATTGCAATATCTTTATTAAGCGGTTTTATCGTAGAATTTTCAAATGGTAATGATATTGTAGTGACAATAAACAGCAAATATTAAGCTCTCGATCATTTGAAAAAACTCGCTGCAGGTAACCCTAAATTTTTTTATACTCCTATAACTTCGAATGTAATTAAACAACGTGAAGCAGATTTGATATATTCTTGGCTTTGATACTGGCGAAAGGTTGCCAGCACGAGTCGGTTGTGCTACTTTTGTATCAATAAATGCTTACAGTTAGTATACATACCGGAAACATTTACAATGAAAATAAATAACCGATGTTACCATTCGCAAAGTTCTGCAAATTTTTCGGATCGCAGCCCCAAACACCAACTTCAGTTACAGTGCTGCAGGCACTGAGCATTTTCTTCATTGATGTTATATGAGATGCTGCTTTCAAAATTATGTGAAATAAGCAACTGATAACGAATATAATTAACCCGTGTTTTGCTCTCATAAACGTTTAAATTCATGCCAGTGGTCATATCTGAAACCTTGCACCATATGAGTTATAATGCATTCTTAAGACGAAAGTAAAACGTGGCATTTGAAACAGTTTGGCCGTAATAAGCAGCACATGTGGTGGAATATGCACTCAAAACCTGCACGATTCTTCTACTGTTCTTCGAACATTAGTGTTTCTAGCGGTTCAGGTGCGCTAGAGTTTTTTTTTCTTTGTTTGTTTTTGTTTTTCTTAAGTGTGTTGTCTTTTTACTAATGTTCGAAGAAGAACATTAGTATTAAAATCACTTTGGCCAAAAATTCATATTTCTTTATATATATGCTTATATATATATATATATATATATATATATATATATATATATATATATATATATATATATATATATATATATATATATCATCAAAAAATTTCAGTGAAAAAATCTCAGGAACGCGCCATCCGATTGAGCTGAAACTTTCAGGACACATTGGTGTATATGCAGAATAGTGCCAGGTCTCACAAAAAGTTAATAATCTTTAACCCTTTGGCGCCGGCGGCCATTTTAGTGATATTTTTAATATACCTATTATTCCGTACACAAATAAGTTTTGCAAAAATAAAGTTGACGAAATAAAATTCGGTTGGAGCTGCCAGCTATGATAGTTTTGGTGTCTTAAATTTGAAAAAATAAAAATTTGGAAGTGAAAACATTCAAACCATCGAATTTCCAAAAACTGTCCGTTTCTTACAAAAAAACTAATCTGTTTACAAATCTTATGCTTTATCTAAACGTACAAAGAAAAACTTTGGAAATTTCATATCGGACAAGAACGGTAACCCTCTCCCAGTCAACCTATATTTTTAGCATCAAAAACTTCTGTTCACGGGAACTCACGAATCAATAATCAGATACCATTGAAATTAACAGAATGCATTGGACTTAAGTAGGACCAAGTCTGATAGAAGCGATTTTGAATTGTGGGCAACTCTGTGCCAGTGGTGCCATCTTGAAAAATTACAAAGAAAAAAAAACTGCTTTTTGCCCTATGAAATTTGAATAAGTAACTAAGTTTTCATGAAATTGACACAGTAGCTGAACCTTACTTTAGACTCTGTTTGGTGGAAATTTGGTTGAAAAATTCGATTGGTGCTGCCAGCTATGGTAATTTTTGTTTCTTTAGATTTGAAAATTTGCTCAGGAAAATAAAACTTTTTGCCCATAACTTCCAGTGCAGTCATGCAATCAATACGAATTTTATACAATTAATGGAACCTATTAAAGACATTATTTAGGCCTAATTTGGTTGAAAAGCCACGATAGGGTTGCCAGCTATTGTTGGTTTTGTGTTTTTTTTTCTTTTCATAGTGCTTCCCAGACAACTGGTTTGTTGGTATAAGAGATAGCACAAAGTTTTTTTTTACGTCCCAACGACACGCGGTGTTCCCAAGTAGTTCCCCATCTAAGTACTAACCGGCCCAACACTGCTTAACTTCGGTGATCGGACGAGAACCGGCTATTCCAGTGTGGTATTGCCGTGGATTTTAAATATACCTAAAAAGATATTTGCAATATCTTTGTTAAGCGGTTTTATCGTAGAATTTTCAATTGGTAATGATATTGTAGTGACAATAAACAGCAAATATTAAGTTTTCCATTATTTGAAAAACCTCGCTGCAGGTAATCCTAAATTTCTTTATACTCCTATACAGTGGCGGCTCGTAGCCTAATTTTCTGGGGGTTCACAAATAGAAACCACCTGTGTTGGGTACATGAATATATACCTTGCACTTCTCTTAAGGTTGTGTTTATTTTAGTTAATTGCCGAAATATCGCAATACTACTATAGAACGTCGTATAGAAAAAATTATTATAAAAACAACAGCTTACAAAATTCTTCAAAGGGCAATTTAAAAATCTTTGAACAGTGATATTTTGACGAGACATTTAAAATATTTAAACTTATATTTACAGTCAACATGGTGTTTTCATCAGAAA
The DNA here is from genome assembly GCA_963978885.1 of Nemotelus pantherinus. NCBI lineage: Eukaryota > Metazoa > Arthropoda > Insecta > Diptera > Stratiomyidae > Nemotelus > Nemotelus pantherinus. Next base: position 65,629,050 of record OZ022265.1, on the reverse strand, counting down.
GAAACCTTCATGGTGAGTTATGACCGTGATGGGCTTAGCATGGTTTGCTACGCCGAAATGGATGCACCGATATCAATTAATTTTTATTAAAGCTTTTGCCATAGTTCCACGATAAAGTAACACTTGTTAAATAAAAATTGTAATACTTTCCAAAAAAATGTTTATTCATAATTACAATTTGTGATAAGCAATAAACATGATCATTTATGGTTGCTATATAATGACGACACCAAAGTAACTGCTGTAAGTCGAGATGACCTCAGTTCTACAATGTTCGTAAAACACAAAATTGGGATTATTAGTTATATGAAGCTTTGGATAGATTCTCCAAATGAAACAAAAAATAATTTTGATAGATAAACTAAAAATTTCTAAAATAAGATCAATATCTGAGAAAGTTGTTTCACTTTTGTAAAATGAACAAAAATGAAAGAAGAGGAGATATAAGTGGGCGCGAATGTAAAATTGTTATCGAAACTAAATATTTGCAAGTAGTCCATCAACAGAATATTCCCATATACATAAAATTTATTACATAGGCCTTATTTTCCTAAACCGCTAAAGAAAACTTCGATTATTTACAAAATGTTTTCTTTTTTTTGCCAGAAACACTTCGCTCAATGTTTTCTCTTTTCTTTTTAAGTAATATCACACTATAAATCCAAACTATTACTTCACATTGTTACTTTTCACGGTGATCGGAAGAATGTCTGAAGACGACTAATAACAGGGTTATTATACAGAGTTGGAAGTTAGCACAATTGAGTGTGTAATAGGCACAGTGCATTCACAAACAGTCCTAGTTAAATACATATAATCCCAGAATTTATAGAAAACGGGAGAACTTTTCATATATACACACACCCGAAAACCTTCGGTGTTTTATGACAAAATGAAGTGCCCAGACTATCTCTGCTCAATCGAACCTGCCAATATATTCAAATGTATTTAGTTTTATAGGTCTAACCCTCATAAATGGCCAGGAATAGGTGACAAAAGAAATTAAATGCTCAAATCATTACCAAGCATTTACTTTCTTCCAAGGATAACATTCTACAGTACTGAATACTTTTTACAAATGTTTTAGAGTGAATATATCAGAAAATTTGTGTACACCTATCATGAATTAAATTTTTAATGTACCTCGAAGTCGTACAGACACAAAAAGAGGCATTCGCTAAAATTATCCCTAATAGTTGTTATAATAATCCATATAAAACGCTCGAAACGGCAGCACGAATCAGCGAATGGAACTGACCACCGACAACAATGTCTAAATGCATCAAATTGCTTGTCGATCGCACATTCTGAGTGTGAACCCCCTGCTAGTACCGAGCCGAGCTAAATGGATGTACCCCTCGCTTCATCGCATGCTCCTCTAGCCCCCTAATTCCACCCACAAAATCGCACGTGCGATCGCTAGTACAAGAGACAGTAAAGATAAGCAGATAGCGAAATTGTATGGTTTGTACGTAGCAATGTAAAGTCTCTGGGTATAGTAGAGATGAAAATGATCGGCAGGCAACATTATGTGCTGCCATAACAAGTAAGATATTGGTTAATGTAGTTCAATGTGAATTGTTCAATAGGTATATCTATATAATGACATATTAGTTTTAAATTATTGATTTTTTTGTGGGGGTTCACGTGCGAACGTGCTCATTAGGACGAGCCGCCACTGCTCCTATAACTTCGAATGTAATATAACAACGTGAAGCAGATGTGATATATTTTTGGCTTTGATACTGGCGAAAGGTTGCCAGCACGAGTCGGTTGTGCTACTTTTGGGTCAATAAATGCTTACAGTTAGTATTCATACCGGAAACATTTACAATGAAAATAAATAACCGATGTTTCAAGTCCCAAAGTTCTGCAAATTTTTCGGATCGCAGCCACAAACACCAACTTCAGTTACAGTGCTGCAGGCACTGAGCATTTTCTTCATTGATGTTATATGAGATGCTGCTTTCAAAATTTGGTGAAATAAGCAACTGATAACGAATATAATTAACCCGTGTTTTGCTCTCATAAACGTTGAAATTCATGCCAGTGGTAATATCTGAAACCTTCTACCATATGAGCTATAATGCATTCTTGAGACCAAAGTAAAATGTGGCATTTGAAACAGTTTGGCCGTAATAAGCAGCTCATGTGGTGGAATATGCACTCAAAACCTGCACAATTCTTCTACTGTTCTTCGAACATTAGTGTTTCTAGCGGTTCAGGTGCGCTAGAGTTTTGAGTATTTTTTGCATACTGTTGTGTATTTTTCTTCAATTTTTGACCTCTTCCACCACCTATTCACCTTCTGGTGGTAGAATTTCCCGGCTGTGGTGCATCAAGTCGAGTTTACCCGCGAGCAATCCTGTCCACAACCGTCGATCAGGTGGAAACTGGTATCCTCGCGGAAATAGCTGATAAAATAACTGTCGAATTCAATGCTTGGCCAACCGTGAGTGCTGTGACTAACCCCGAGTCGGACGAATCATATAATTGCATGAATCGCGAAAAAAACTCTTCAGTATCGACTTGCGAACGCCTGAGTAAAATCGAAGCACATATGCAGAGAGCAAATTTCCCTAGTCAACCGCGTCCTAGATCTCGCTCACGAGGGAAGTCGATTAGTTGAGATTCGAAAAATAAAATGTGCCTTTACCATGCTCGATTCGGATACAACGCAATCGGGAAATGAAACTCGGGTTCAGTAATTGGGGCGATACACGATGACATGTCAGCACAGCATCATTTGAATATACGCGACCGGAAAAGTGGACTCCTGTTTTTAGTTGATACTGGTGCAGACATTTCTGTGATACCATTGACAAGTGGGAAAAAAGTGAAACCTGGCGATTTTAAATTATATGCCGCGAACAGTTCCGTGATAAATACGTATGGTGAAAAACAATGGGATTTAGACTTTGGAGTTCGTCGCAGTTTCCGCTGGTATTTACGTGTCGCAAGAGTGTCACAGCCAATATTAGGTGCTGATTTTTTCAAAAGTTTCTATTTAATAATATACATAAAAAACAAAAGACTAATAGACGGTTATAAATCTTTGTATGCTCCAGCTAGTGTCAGTAATTCGAATGCGCCGTGAATCCCGATCGTCAAAAATAAAATGTTCAATAACATTTTGCGCGATTTTGCTTGCCTAAAAGCCTACAAGAACTATTCCGATACGGCACCACACAATGAACGACACCACATTGTAACCAAAGGACCACCAGTCGCAGATAAGCTTCGATGTCTTCCACCCTATAAGTATGCAACCGCGAAGGCGGAATTCGAATATATGGTGCAAAAAGACATTTGTCGACCATCGAGTACCGCCTGGGCTAGCCCCCTACACCTCATGCCAAAAAAGTCCGGTCAGTGGAGACCTTGTGGGGACTACCGTTATTTAAACGCAATTATCACGCCAGACCGCTTTCCAATAGCAAACCTGCACGATTTTTCAAACCAGTTTTGTGGAAAAAAAAGCTTTACGAAAATCAATCTCGCAAGGGCGTATCACCACAATTCAGTTGCCGAAGAGGATGTCGAAAAGACAGCGGTCATAACGTTATTCAGCCTGTTTGAGTTCGTCGTAATGCCATTCAGTCTCCGAAATGCCGCACAATCATTTCAACGCTTCCTTGTTGTAGCATTGCACAGATTAGCCTGTTGTTACGCATATTTGGATGATATCCTCATCGCTTCTGAAAATATCGAACAACACGTAAAAGATCTCAAAAGCGTATTGTCTTGCCTGCAAGATTATGGTTTAAAAAGTTTTTGCAAGAACAAGAGTGACTATAAAGTCATCCGAAGCGGTGATAAATTATCGCGACAAAAAATATTGAACCTTTATAACAACATTAGGCGAAACATAAGTTGCTTGCCGCGCATATTTGAAAATATTTACTCGCACCACACCGTTTAACACTTTTCGGTATTTTTCAGTAGCTCAGACCCTACTGAAATTTCATTGTCCGTACTGAAAGAGGGGAAATTTTCAGTTTTCAGTAAAATGGAGTACGGGAACGGCTTCATTGCAATTAATCACGATTAATCGATATTAATCGTAGCACGGGAACACACTTAATATCTGCAGTTAAGGAACGAAGCCCGTTGCTGATAAAGTCAAAGCCGAAAAACGTTTTGGAATTGCAAAGATGTCTTGGAACGGTGAATTTTTCCAGAAGCTTGGTTAAAAACGCAGCACAAACACTATCCCCACTGAACGCTTACTTAAAAAATAGTAAAAATTTTTAGGAAATTAATTTTATTTGAGAAAAAAAATATTTTTTTTGTTGTTATATTTCTTGGCTTAAATCCATACATTTTTACAATTTTTCGGACAATTTTATCAAACAACTCTGATTTTATTGTTACATTGATTCATTATGTAACAAGGGTAGCTTAAAAACATAATTTTTAATACAAGTAAAATTATATCGATGGATATAAGTCGGAGATGTAAAAATTTGTCACAGCTAGCGTAAGTACAAATTAATGATTTCCAACTACAAGTGGTCCCGCCAGTCAAGTATGCACTGTGTGCTGGTGTCTGATGAGAATCAGTGCATACTTTCGAAACCAATTTGTCAAAATAGAATTTACAATGTAGATTAATATGTTTAATGTAAATAAAAAGTTGTTCAATTTTAATCATCCCGCAAAAACAATTCCAATTTAATTCTGCTTTCGGAGGCTGATTCCGCAAAACGATCGAGTTTCCCGTTTCAATATTCTCTGCTTTGATAAGCTTTAGAGATGATATACGTTGTCTATGCTGATTTATTGGCAAGAAGGGAACCAGGATCACATTCAATAATTTTTTGTTTATTTATGTTTATTATTTGTTTGCTTAAGTATAATTTTGAGTACATGTATGTATATTATATATTACTTAAATATTACTGAGTACATATAGTGGTTTGAATACTTTTCTTTTGCTAGCATGACTATATACATTTTATTTGCATATATATATATATATATATATATATATATATATATATATATATATATATATATATATATATATACATATATATATATATATATATATATATATATATATATATATATATATACATATATATATATATATATATATATATATATATAAATATATATATATATATATATATATATATATATATATATATATATATATATATATATATATATATAAATATATATACATATATATTTATGTATATTTATATATATATATATATTTGTGATGATTCTTTTACAATAATGTGCATGTTCAAATATATAAGGTCTGTTCCCGTACTACGATTAATTGCGATTAATCGCGATTAATTGCAATGAAACCGTTCCCGTACTCCGTTTTACTGAAAACTGAAAACTTCCCCTCTTGCAGTAAAATTCAGTAGGGTCTGAGCTACTGAAAAATACTGAAAAGTGTCAAACGGTGTGGTGCGAGTAAATATCATAGTTCCAAATGTGCGCGGCAAGCAACATATTTTTTGCGTAATTTTCCTATGAAGGTCGAATATTTTTGTGGCGATAATTTATCACCGCTAAGGATGACTTTATAATCACTAAATTGTTCTTCCAAAAACCGAAAACTGGCACTATTGGTTGTCAATTTTCAGGAAATGCAATAAGAGCGTTCCCGTACTTTCATGATTTTCCACACCACATGATTCAGGAAAATTCAGGAAAATCCAGTGACTGAAAGTACGGGAACATACCTATTATTCGCTTTATTTTGGGTGTTAATTTCAAATTAGTGATGTGTATAATTTTAACAAGTTATTGTGATATTTCTTACATCTTCCGTTTACTAATATATGAGTATTAACACCGTTTCTTTCAAGCTTTAAGGGGAATTGTTGTTAAATTTCATTCGTCAGTTTCAATTTCATGTGTCAATTTCATGCCATATGATCAAATGACCGAAACAATTCGTAAGTACGCGAGCGAATTTGTTGCGAAAAAAAGAACAACGGTCGGGCTTTTTTCAAAACAAAATTCACGACGCGAGGACTAATAAGTGTAGAAAGTGGAAGAGACTCTCTGAAATCAAGGGGAGAAATGGGTAACGAGGTATAAAGTATAGTTTTGTGCAAACAGTGTACGTTCTCACCCGCTTGGAATATCTTTCCACAGGTAAGTATTTGCCAACTAGCTTATTGTTAAATGTTAAAATGGAATCAGGCGTTTAAACGTTTGAATCCGGCGAATTTGATGTTTTTTTGCATGTTATTTTGTCCCTCGGTATACGGGTTTAGCACCCGGTTTCTTGACAGCTTGCTTATAATTACACTATGGTGGGGGATACAAAAGAAATAGGTGGAGAGTTTGTTTCATGAGGGGAGATCGAATAAATAATTTAATTTTGCCGCACGGATGCTACGAAAATTGAACGGAAGAAAGAAAATAAGTACTTGATTACCAGAGACACAATTAATAAATTTTCATTTCCCGAGAAATTTCGAAAAATTATTTTCGCCCTGAAATGTGATTTTTTCAGAAGGTAAAGTAAAGACGGCAGTACTTTCATGAAAGTAAAGTCTATCCCAAACCCGATTGAAAAGGAAGAGAGAGGTGCGCTTACTTAGAACGAATTTTCAACAAACAAGAAACTGATGATCTCAAAATTTTCAGAGTGATTGAATCCGCTAGTGACTGCACCATATTGCAGTGCGATTTGGATACTTTGGCTAACTGGTGCACTGCTAATTCCCTCACTTTGAATGTTGCGAAGTGTCATCAAATGTCTTTCACCCATAAAATATCTCCTTTGCTCTTCTCCTATTGTGTCCTTGGCTCTCCTCTCAATGCTGTTTCTAATATCAAAGACCTTGGCGTGATTTTTGACTGCAAATTAAAGTTCGACTTGCATATTCTTCACGTCACTGCCAGGGCTTCTCGTCTTTCTGGCTTCATCATCAGATCCTCTAAACGTTTTGTTAATGTTTCCACCTCTCTTAATCTGTTTTTTTCTTTTGTCCGTAGTGTTCTTGAATACTGTTGCCAAATTTGGTGTCCACATTATGGATACTTGATCGATGCGGTTGAATCCGTGCAACGCCGATTCACCCGCTCGTTGTTCTATAAGTACAGTATTCCGTATTGTGATTACAGTATGGGCCTCTCCATCCTTCAAATTCCTTCCCTTGAGTCACGCAGAGTGTTCCTCGACGAGTGCTTCCTTTTTAAACTTTTTAAAGGCAGTATATTGGTTGACCCCAGCATTCAACTTTCAGTTAGGGAACTGGGCCGTCTCAATAGAACATTATTTGCCTTTAATGTTGCATTTGCCCGTACGGACACCTATTTCTTTTCCCCCCTCTTGCGTTTGCCTCGTCAGCACAATAGCCTTAACCTTGGTCCTCTGCCTCAAACGTTATCTGTGTTTAAAAATACTTTAAAAAATAACGTTACCTCTTATAATCGTAATATATCCTAATTTACTCATTTTGTTTGTTTCTATTCCGATCGATTTGCTTTTTATTCTTTTTTGTATTGTTATTCCATTCTGAATTTATTAATTTTCTTGGTTTTCATGTTATTTTCATATTGATTTTCTTGGTTTTCATATTATTTTCTTTTTCTAACATATTTTATGTACTTGTATTAATTTTTTATTTTTCTTCATATACTTGTATTTATTTTTATTTTTTTTCTTCTTGTCTAATCAATAATTGGATTTGTTCTGTGGATTAAGACACTAAATAAATAAATAAATAAATAAATAAATAAATAAATAAACTGATCTGCGCCTCGAATAGATTTTCTTGTTTTGGAATCATTTGCAAGAGCTTCGAGACAGGCTGCTTATTCACGACCATTCTGTGGTGATTTTGCAGTCAAGATTTACACCACTCAACTCAACACGAATTTTTAGTGATCGAGCATGAAGTGAAACTGCTTACTAAGCGTGTAAATTATAGAAATTTTGCAAATTTCATAAGAAATAAATATAGTAAAAGTTAGTATAATATTTGGATATGTAGACGGGTTAAGTAAAATTCAACAAAGCGGTTTCATCATTGGCATATCTTTCACATAATATTTCTTTTATTAATTTACAATAAACATTACATTATAATTTACAATAAAAATTACAAATTTGATGTTAGTATTTCCTTTTGATTACTATTAATATAAACACAATTAAACATCACTCTAATAGCAAACAATCAAAGCTGAAATGTTTAACTAAAAAAAAACTATGTATACCATATATGTACATGTCTATTTATCTACATATTTACAATAAACGATTAAGTTGAATGTTTTGTTTTAACAAAAAAAAAAAAAAAAAACGATAAGAGCCAGCAGGCCAAAATAGTATAGTCGCTAGATTTTAAGTTTTTTTCTTGTTAATTAAACTGTAAGTTAGGTTGAGATTGTACAAATCATTCATAATAAAAATATTTTTCAATTCAATTCAACCAATGTTTTGTTTCATTATTGGGTAAACTTTAATAACGGCGATGACTTCATCTGGACATACAGTGCGTAGTCTATAATAACAATGAATGGGCCTGCTTCTTACCTTTCGAGTAATCCTCTAGGCATACGCGAAACGTTGAAAAAAGCCACCTATAGGTGATATGCTATTAAATTCATACGGAAGCAAACCTGTAACAAAGTAAAATGCTTCATTAAATTTCTAGCACAAATCAAATTGATTGTAGTTGTGGTGAGCAAATATTTCAAAAGGTGAGCAAATATTAAAAAAATGTATTTGCTTTCTTGCTATTTGTCAACGAATCTGCACACAAAAAAACGTTTGGAGAGATCAAATACGTGGAAAGTAAAATTTAAATTTTATTGTAAAAGCAGCAGCATACTGGCATAGATTGATTAGTTTCAAAATTCAATGATTCCTATATATCTATATCCGATCTACAGCGCGGACTAAGTGAATTTAATCCAAAGGTGTTCACATCGAGCTGACTTAGAATTTAATCAGGTCGAGTTTGTTCGTGACAGCTGCCATTAAGTTTAGTTTTAGTAATAATCTGTTTATTTGTCTCGCAAACATGTTTATTCCAATGATTTTGAGTCAAATGAGTTTGCGAGCTTATATTCAACATGCATATACAGGGTATTTAGAGGCATAGAACTTTAAGTTGGCAACATTTTTTAATGCTACGTATGGTGTGACAGTTGTCATGCGTTTTATGGTTGATTTGATTTGCCATTACATCATGAATAGGTTGATGCCTCAGCAACTTTTTCAAATTGTGCAGATTTGTTTCGAAAAAAAAACGGTTCTGTTCGAGAAACTCATTTTTGTAATTTTTGTCAAAATTTTGATTAAGGTGTTATGACACTACATTATTTTGCGCATTAATCATCTCATTATTAATCCGAAAAGAAAAGAGATCGAAATATTTAGTGTGAAAGAGACAAGTAGGTGAGTGCAGTCAAATCAACTGTTCGTTTTGACATTGACGATTAACTGTTATCGAAATAAACAAGTTTCTATGGTTATACGCAATTCGAATTTCATAAAATCCCAATTCCAATTTTGCCCGTTTATACGACGCGATATTTGGGATAATCCCTAATCGGGATTACATTGGGCTCTCGCATAAACTAGGTCAATGTCGAAGGTTTGCTCCGAATCAAGGCTAAAATGTGCCAAATATTCTAATATGACACATTCAATTTCCGACTTGTCAAAATTTCAGCTGCTAGCAGCTGAATAATGCGAAGCCGGCCGCATTATTATAGCACACCACATTAGTTATGGCATTAATATTTAACAGTCTAACATTATGGGCTAGTGAGGCCTATTCGCTCATACAAAATGCACATATCCATGTTTATTCATTGTCTCTCTCTACTCGGATTATTAATGGCATTATTAATGTAGTGTCATAACACCTTTAGCGATGAGGCTCATTTCTGGTTGAATGGCTACGTCAACAAACAAAACTTCCGCATTTGGAGTGATGAGCAACCGCAGGCGGTTGTCCAAGCACTGTTACATCCGGAAAAAGTCACTGTTTGGTGTGCTTGATGAGCCGGTGGAATGATTGGTCTATATTCTTCAAAAATGCTGCTGGGAATAACATTACAGGGAATGGTGACCGGTATAAAGCCATGACCAATAACTTTTTCGTTCCAGAATTGGCTCAAACAAAAGCTGTATGGCATGTCGCGCCATTTTCAATGGCGCGACATGCCATACAACTCATGCAACCATCGACTTATTGAAAGAAGCAGTGCATAATTTCTCGTTTTGGACGTGTGAACTGGCCTGCAAGATCTTGTGATTTACGTCCAATCACTCGTCTACGCTGGTAAACACGAGACGTTTGACTATTTGGAAGACAACATTCGCCACGTTATTGGCAAAATACAACCCCAATTATTGGTTAGAGTAGTCGAAAATCGGACCTCTCGTTTGGACTTCCTCCGCGCCAGTCGTCACAGGCACAAAATCATATTAAAATAAAAATGGCACAAAATTATCTTTCCAACTAAATCAATTTTAGAATCAAAGCAATTTATCCGTATTATATATTATTTTAAAGTTATATACTTCTAAAAAAAAACACCCTATATTATTAGTGGTCGCGTATAAATCAGTGCTTAGGTCAGGTGTGTTTGGAGCGAAATAGTGTGCGACCTATTTTAGGTTAGGTCGCTTGAAACAGTGGACTGATCTATCGCCAGTTTGGGTCGTGGTACTGAGTGTTTAGGTCGAAGCTGGGTGTATAGTCCGCGAACTACGCGTCGCGTCTGCTGTAAACACGGCCAATTTCAGTTTATTTCACCTAGCATTCAGAAGCCAATCTCATAAAAAATGCATGAGATTTGAACGTATGTTGAAGATGATTATTAATTTTTGGTGGTTTGTTATTATTTATTTATTTATTATATTTTTTCCTTCCTTATATCTCTTGTTTTTCTTATTTTTGTTCTTTTGTACCACTACTTGATATAGTTGAAGCATAATGCCTACTCTTACATGTTATAGCATCAATTGACTTATTTTGGCCCAGTCATTTTAGCATAAAAAAGGGGTCAACCTAGGAATGGGAGATAATAAGCTGAATTTTTGTATATACCTTCATTTAGAGGTCCTCAAAGTTGCCTCAAAAGTCTCATAAAATCTCGTGTCTGCGTCGAAAGTTATTCAAGGTCAAAGGTAAGAAAAAACAGTTTTTTGCGATTATCTTGGTTTCTATTGCTCCAATGATGTCAACACATAGGATCGAAATTGTAGAGCATACAATTTGCGACACATTATATCTGAAGCATTTTTTCATGCGCTCAACCGTTTTTCCGATAGAGGGCGGTAAGCCATATGTACTGTAATGCAAGGTCAACCATGAATACCTGTGAATACTACCTTCAGTATTGAATTATTTGTACTATTTATCAGTAAAAACATTGTATTTTATAGCACTTTACCTATTTTTAAACAATAATTGTTCCAATTAGCCAAAAGAAAAATTTCTCAAATCGATGTAATAAAAAGAAACTTATTGGTATGCACATTGAAAAGTTTGAGAGTGTAAATATCACAACAAAACAAGTGAGAGATGATGCTGATGTTCTAATTATAGTAACAGCTATCGAAGAATCCAAACATGAAAGGACTGCCATCATTATAGGAGAAGACATAGATTTACTAGTTATTTTTATCGGACGCACCCAATTACATAAAGAAGACACTTTCTTTAAAAAAGTTGGCAAAGGCAATGTCAAAACACAAATATATTCTTCAACAAGTTTTGACAAATATCCCATTTCTAAAAGCATGTTTTATTTTTACATGCATTCAGTGGATGTGATAAAACTTCTGCGCTGTTTAAAAAAGGGGGAAAAAAGCTTTCTTAAAAGCAATAGAACAACTTACCGATTTCGACGAACTAGCTCAAGTTTTTCTTGAAGAAAACTCCCTTGTGCAACAATTATACGATAATGGCATTCGGATCTTACTAGCGATATACAATGCTCCAAAATCTAAGGATAATATCGATCATCATCGATATACTCAGTTCATTAAATCTACAAAACATAATAAACGTGTCCAGTTATCTAATCTTCCACCGACAAGTGCAGCGGCCCATCAGCATATAAACCGTGTCTATTAATAAGTTCAAAAACGGTTAGGACATGATTTAGAACCCAAGGAATGGGGTTGGGTGCTCCAAAATGAGTTCCTGGAGCCAATGACAACAATATTACCACCAGCTTCCGATGAATTACTGAATACCCTATTTTGTAATTGTAAGAATGGATATGAGTAGATATATAATGGCGGTTCTGGACCCTCATCCTCATCCTCCTCCTCTGAGGAGGGTGACGTCACTGAGGAGGATGACGTTAATGTGGAGGATGACGTTGATGTGGAGGATGACGTCACTGAGGAGGATGACGTTAATGCGGGCGATGACGTTAATGCGGGCGATGACGTTTGCGAAAGCGTGGGAATTACGATGATGTCATTGTGGCCTTGACCGTCTTATTTAAATTGGGAATTTCCAAGCGCTAGCCATTATCGCAAAGCGTGTGAATTTTATTGATAACAACATTTCACAGATGTTAACGTTTTTTATAATCATGTGACCTTAACCGTCCTATTAAAATTGGGATGAATGGCTAAATTTCGCATAGCGTTTGAAATAATTAGACTTTGATAACAGCATATGAATTTCACAAATGTTATTGTTTTTTATAGTCATGTGCTTGTGTCTTCAAATTTAATTATAGCCTATGGGGAGTGAATGACTTTGAATTTCGCAACAAGAGAAATGCTAACGTTTTTTATAGCGAAGATGGGGTCATGTGACCTTGATCGTCATAGCGCCGGCGATTGAAATAATTAGAATTTTATTGAGCGTTTGAAATAATTAGAATGACAACAAATGAGTGAGAAATGTTATTGTTTTTTGTCATATGTTTGGGTCTTTGACCGTTTTATGGGGTGAATGGCTTTGATTTCGCAACATGAGAAATATGACAACAAAGGAATTTCACTTGAGAAATGTTATTGTTTTTTATAGTCATATGTTTGTGTCTTTGACCGTTTTATTAAAATTGAGGTGAATGGCTTTGATTTCGCAACATGAGAAATGCTAACGTTTTTTAGCATAAAGTGAAATTTTGATTGAATGAAAGATTGCCTGTTAGGTAACAAATGAATATTTTATTGTTATTTCGTTTACATCATAGGTTATTCATTAACATATACAAATATATATTAATACAATTTTGAGCAGAACAACGGATATTAGGTTTTTTAAATTGATGTATTTCACAATATATTGTAAAATTTTCAAGATCGCTTAGCCTAGGTATTTCAAGCTGCACTATTTTAGTGGTTGGGAGGTATTGTTTGATGAATCGTTCTTTGGTATCTCCTTTAACGTATATAGTGCAGTCGGAGTAGTGGTTCAGTATCATTGGTAACTGGTTATAGTCCATGTTGCCATCAGTCCAGCACAAACCATTTATGTTTTCGACTTCAAATTGGTTTTGTTGGCATGCTTTTGCGGTTAGCTCTTGATGCGGATAAGGTGGAGCGAAATGGTAAAGTATTGGGCATACCGATCCAAAAGGAAGAATAGCAAGTTCCTTGATAAAATATTGCCTGGAATTCCCCGAAACGAATTGAATGTCGAATATATACTTATTCATGTTGATGCTGTTGCTGTTGATGGTGTCGATAGTACGCTTGAAATGAGCAAATAAACTCTCCAGTTTATGTATATATCGCAGCCGGATTGCTACTTAGGATTGGTTCTTTGTTGTTGTTGTTGTCGTGCAACGCTTTGATAGAAGTATGTATTGCCTCATTAGCTTAAAAACATATTTTGTGTCTGTATGGTAATAGTGGCAAATACATGTATCAGCCCCTGATTTGATGTTCGAATCAGACCATTCACATGTTTGGTAATGCATCCCGTATTTACTGCATACTTTTTCGCCCATGTTTCGATATTTAGAGATATATTCTTCAATAATTGATTGATGTTCGGGGAAAATGTTGGGATATTCTTCCAGGAAGTGTTGCAGGATCATTGCTTCGAAAATCTGATATTGAACTGATCGCGTCAAGTTTCGATTGAATTATGACGAATATTATGAGATGTTCATGCTATAAGTTTGCTTCATTGATTTAATGTCGACTACAACTTCTGTACGGTATGTTGGATCATGTTGTTTGACATATTCTACCTCTCCATTGCTTAAAATTCTCTCAGCATCGAACTGATGATATTCATAACAACTAATATTGAGAGTTCGCTTAGCATAATTGCTGTCGTAAGTGCATCGAACATTAATAGATCTATCACCATCAAATTGTAGGAGAAAATGTCTGTAAAATTTGTTGGAACTTTCAATAATTCCAGCTATGTCCCGTTCTTTTCTTATCAAATCTGACCTAAAACCTGCAATAGCTTCCTCAGCTGTGACGTATTTTGTTTCGACGGTAGATGGTTCAATAGTTGTTGCTGCTGGTATAGTTGTTTCTGTTGTAGCTGCTGTCTCGCTTTCGCTATCATTAAGAGGTGTATCAATAACGCTCGTTGTATTGCTGGCTGTTAGCAGTCGAAACGATAAACCAATTTCAACTGTATTGTTACCAGGCAGACTGATGTTGAAATTCAGGCTACGAGTGCTATCGCTGGCGAGGTCTATTTCAGGAATTGGGATCACCGCAGCACGGCTTTGTAGATACAAACTACATGCCAGCACTAATAATATGCATAAAAATTTCATTGTCGTCCAGTCAGTTTGAAAACAGAATAATGACTACTACAAATGATCATAGACCACGCTATTTAAGTCTAAATGCGAAACAGGAAAAAGAAAATGATCCGCTAGTATTTTTTCTCTTACAGCTTAAGCTGAAGAATCTCTGAATGTTTCCCCATGCCGTCATCCATAGATTCGGGGTTTCGTTTGCTGGTATCTCTACGCATTCTCTCTTTGATTTTCGCTTCCTCACTTTCTCTCTCCAGACGCAATCTGTAGAATGTTTCGCCTCGATACCATTCATCGCTATAGTTGAAGGGGCATCCGTTTGGAAATTTATTAAGTGATTTGGAGCTTTTAAAGCCGCTGATTGTTGTTCCCATTAGAACGATATCACCTCCTTAAATAGAAACGCTGCCGTTACGTAACTTGTAACGATAAAGAATATAATCATACTCACCAAATGCTTGAATCTGAACGTGCTGAAATGGCTCGAAATTGAAAAGATCATTGAAATTCTTGGGAATAGGTTCACCATTTCGTAGTCTTAGCGCTACTGATTTTGAACCATCGTGAGGAGTCATGTGCAACTCAAAAAATCCGCCAGTCAATGTTATATTGATAATTCGAAAAGATAACCACACATGCTCACAGATACAATATTCAGTATTACTTCGAATTACTTCGATCCAAAACATTTTTTCTTTTTTCACCACCAAGCTCCCTTCCAAGAATGAACACTTTTCATCTTGTTTATTATTATTTATATATACACATCCAGGCAATGAAAAAAACTAATTTTGTATCAAAAGCTGCATTTATTACTCTCTATGAATTTCGTACATTGCATATTAACTAGTAAATGTTGAAGAGTATTGGGGTCTGATGATGAGTCAGCTGTTTAACCTATAATGGGAAATAATTAATGATAGAAAAAAACATTCTCTTAATTCACTTACTATTTTAATGAGCCAATATTTGCGTTGTTAGAGGATTGTATGTAAATAGCTTATCATGTAGCAGTAGGCAGTATGCAGAGGTGTTTTCAGGAATGTTTTGCGATGTCTGGAATTCCACTCGAACATCCACGGGACCTGCTTTAATTGCTTCATTTTGCCGAGAGCAATCGATAACGATGAGAGGCGCGATTGATTTGAATTGTTCGCGACTTATCAACGGTTGCGGTGATTTATTGTAGTAAGATGATTGGAATTTGCAATACATATCGTACAGTAATGCAAACTGATCCTTATCAAATTTAATGTTCAGATCCTGGTATGGGTAAACTTCCGAGTTTAAATGAACTTTGAAATTCGTCAAGTGACATGAATCAAATTTAGATGCGTCTTTTGCCTTGTCATTTTTTCGGGCAGTTTGAAAAGCGAATATTACATAGCGCGGCTTTTCCATTTGATTTGATGTTTTGATTGGCCAGGTATGATGCGTTGTTTGCGGAACCGATGGCAGTTCATACAAGTCCCATGATCGAAAAGCAATGTCTAGAAAACGATCGGCTTCGGTTATTTTCAGCAAGCCGAGCTTATCTTGATCAGACACGGTAACGTGAGGCATATGCCATTGCAGCTTGGAAATCTTCATTGAACATGGCGGTTCGGTTTTGCAAAATTGTGAATTCAGGTCAGTTCTAGAACGAATCAGCACCAACTCATGTCGTGCATTCATTATAATTTTTTTGAAATCTTCTGCAAAACCTAATAGCATTTTCAGTGGAATGCAAAAATTAAAAGTCGCATCTGAATTTATGCTTAAATTAGTGATCGACCAGCATGCGTTAAGTAGCATTTTGCTCTCATTCTCTGACAAAGATATTTTGTTTTTGATTGTCGACGTCAAGCCTGGGTTTTTTGCACGATCGATTTCGATGCCATTCAGTTCGTAGCGGATTTCTTCAAACAAAAAAGCGATCGCGTTATTCGTTAAATGAACTTCGTCAGGTTTCACGATCGCATCTCCTTTGAATATTTGTCCCTCGATGTAGACAAGACTCTCGCACGGCAGCAAAAATAGATCTTGGTTTTGAATTGCAATACGAATTTCATCATTGTTGTTAAAAGCATTAACGAATGGCGAGTAGCTATGGTATTCGATTTTTGATATGCTGTTATCATAGCTAACACTTTCCGCCACTTGTAGTATGTCGGCCATTTTGTATAGAATTCAATTTTTCTTCAATGTAAATCCTTGTGATATGAGAAACTTTTTATTATAAGCCTTTAAAGGAGTTCTTCTTCTTCTTCGTTGAATTTTCGTTGTTTGATGTTCAAGAGATGCTGAGTGAATGCCATCAATCGTGTATGCTCTGGGGTTTTTATTCACAATTCTATTATAAACCTGCATAGTCTATCGGTTTCAAATGAAGTCTTATTGTTATGTTTTCTCCTCTAAAATTCACTAGATCCCCGTCCTGATCCACAAGCTTCAGCGTGATTGTACTTATCCGTCTGGAGTTCACCGGTAAATATATCACATTTTTCGGAACCTCAACTATTTTATACCCTGGTGCAACTTTCGGAGAAAACTCATGGACTGTATGCACTTTGGAACTATTGGAATATGACCCGGAAATGATATTGCATTCCACACGAATCGCATTTACTTTGATTATATTGACCGGCAAGTCGGATTTATGGATGACGTTCGGTGTAAGCACTTGCTTGCTGAAGCCCAATAGTGATCCAATGGAATTCAACCTATTGAAATATATTGCCGCATTGCTTTTGATTTCCACTTGCAGTGTATTGTTATTTGCATGCAATGAAACTTGCAAATTCTTCTTCGACCTGCCCAAAACTGTTTTTATATACTTTGCGATATCATCAATCTCGTATGATCCTATTGGTATTTCAATCACCGTGTTGTCAATATGAAATAAGTTGTTGTTTGTATCGACGTTCGGTATCGAGTTATAGGTTTGAAAATCGACCAGCCCACATACATAATCTGTTTGCAGCTCTAGAATGGGAAAATAGTCCACGCTCAACACTGATTTGTCTCCGGTGAAACTTAATGCATAAGACATGACTGTATGAAATAAAATAACTGATTTTCATGTAAACAAGCTTTATTTATACGATTCATCTTCACATTGTTTTCGTAATAAGAACATTAAGCATAAGTGACCACAAATTACTGTGTTATAGTCCTGATAACGGTCATGATTATATTTGATGTTTCGTCCAAGATACATAATGATTTCATTCGATGGTTGAAGATTGCCAAAGCTGTCAAAGTACTCAATGTTTTGGTTATGCTTGCTATATGCTACCCAATGTGTTCCCGGTCCAGATGAGTTGTCCAAATTCACTATTCCTCGTTCACATAGCCATGGTTTCGTAGGTAAAGTATCACGCATGAATACTCCTCTAAAATGTGTAATATGCCGTTTGCAAAATTCATTCAATTCATTTTCATTTAGCGGTCTATTGGGTAGCTTCTCTATTAGTTTTTTGAAGGCTTCAGGTATAGTCCAAGCCCCTTTTTATGCGGTCTCAAATAAATGCCACGACCTACCGCAACTTCCTCCATTCTTTTATTGTGTCGAATAGCTTCTTCTAGTTTTTTCTTAGCACTTTGAGCAGAATGAATGGCGTTAGCTACCGCTGAACCACCTCCAATCAAAGATCCTATAGCAGCTAGTATAGGGATAATAGGCAACACTCCTCCAGTTTTCGGAATAGGTATAATCCTAGGAATTTGCATGGGTTTCTTTCGATTTTTAAGAACGGTTTTGACTGCGTCGGATGCGATTTGAATTGCTTCCGATGTACTTTGTGGGTTGCGTAGTTTTAGTATATGTCGCGCTTTTCTGACCACTTGTTTATAAGATGGTATTTGATATTTTCTCGCATTGCTTTTTTTCACCCGAGAGCCTTTCTTCTTCGTCTTCATTTGCGATGAGTGTCCCATTCCAGCTTTTGCTTTCGCATTCATCAAATTTGTCACAAGCCAAGCACTGGTGCGTTCACCCAAACTTGCTTCTCTTGATTTAACTCGTTCCCACGCCTTTCCCGCTAAAATTCGATCGGCAATATTTCGGTTTTGAGTATCTTTATGCGTAGAATATGCTATATCATGTTCTTTACAGGCCTGATCCAAAGGATTTACACCTGGATCACCTCTTTGTAAACGTTCTTTTAACTTTGTACCAGGGCCGCAATATTGATAGCCGGGTATGTGGAGTTCAACTGGGAGCCTGCTTATAATAGAATTTAGTAGGCCGCTGCCTTTTGCCGACTTCTTTCGATTGAACGACTTTCTACCAATGATGTTGTTATGAGTAATCATATCACTTATATACTTTTTCAGCACACACTAATGTTTCAGTCAGAAGCGTAAATAGAATGGCAGCAAAGCTATATAAACAAGTGTTTTTATAAATGTTTGTACAGTCAACGGAGAAAAATGCGATTTATCAAACAGCGTGAATCTCTACCAGTCAAAAATATCTCAATTACTGAGGGGCAGAATGAACATAAGCATGGGTCCTTACTACCAAATAGCATTCGGTCACTGATTGTTGGACCATCAAACTGTGGGAAAACTAATTTAATGCTTACTTTAATAACCCACCAAAATGGCCTGAAATTCGCAAATCTCTACATTTATTCAAAGTCTTTGCAACAACCAAAGTATCAATATTTAAGTCAAGTTCTTGATCGAGTAAAGAGCATAGGCTACTACACGTTTTCAAACAATTCGGAAATAGTTCCTCCAGAACAAGCAAAATCCAACTCTGTATTCATATTCGATGATGTAGCATGTGAGCGCCAGCATAATATACGAGCGTACTTTAGCATGGGAAGACATCAGGATGTTGACAGCTTTTACCTATGTCAAACATACACTAGAATTCCTAAGCATTTGATACGAGATAACGCCAATCTCATTATAATCTTCAAGCAGGATGATATGAACCTGAGACATATATACAACGATCATGTTAATAGTGATATGACATTCAATCAATTCCGTAACGCATGCGGTGAGTGTTGGCAAAACGATTATGGCTTTCTAGTGATCGACAAGAACTGCAGCGTTGAAAGAGGAAGATATCGGAAAGGGTTCGATACTTTTATTCAATTATAAAAGCTAGCGATATTGCAAATTTGGAATTAGTTTAACACTTACTTTGAACTTGAACGGAACCGCTCAACAGAGTCTATCAGCTTAAGATCAGATCATCAGATCGCCAATTAGCACCAGATCAACAGTTTAACAGATAAACAGCTCTGTTGAACTGGTAAACAGACCAGTTGAACCGAAAAAACAGCTCTATTGAGCAGATGAATATGACGATTAAACTTTATAAAAAAAATGGAGGTCATAAGAAAACTAGGACAAAAAAAATCTTGAATGAACAATTAATCCAAGATATTGTTAAAACTTCCAATATCATACGAAAAAAGTTTAATTCGCTAAAGTCTGGCAAGGAAATCAGCTATAAGAAACTAGAAGAAGATTTGAAACCAATTACGGAACCTCTGAAAGAGCTTGTAAAGAAATCAGCTGATCCCTTGAACGCTCCCATAGTTAAAAAAGAAGAACCAAATGATGAAGATACATTTATCAAGAGCCGCGAACCAGATAGTCTAATGCAAACGAGCGATGAACTTTATAATACAGTTTCGACATCAACACCGATTAAACAAGAGCTTCAATCCTCTACAAATACAGATGTTTCGAAGTATATACAATCGATTGGTAAAAAAACTTCCGATATTAAATATGGAGTATTCATCGATTCCAATACTCATAAGCTGAAAATTGGCAACTCATTCATAGATTTTATGTCTGATAATACGGTACATGTAGCGGATAGAACGTATGATGGTACTGTTGGTTTATTTGAACTGTTATTCAAGAAATATCCTGAAAATTATACTAGACTCGATTTGGATGCTTATAAAGATATATTACATAGAACTAATGCATTCTTTCGAAACTATGATAAAAATGAACAAGTATCTGGGAGCAAGTCATTTAAATATAAGAAAATTATCAAAAACCTCATTAAAAATGTTAGCTTGCATGAAGGCGAAGGATTGATGCACCTTCCTAAAGAACGTATTGATTATATTTACTGGGACGATCCCAATGAACTGGTTGAACGATTACGCTTATTACTAGGATCAACCCAGGCTGGGAACAATAATCATCATAACGAGATTGCCTCCATTATTGAAGAGTTGCGCGAGAGTCAAATCATTATTTAAGTATTATCGAGGTAAGTTTCTTCAATCATTCTTGCTATGAGTGTTGATAAGTTCGGACGTATTTCCGTAGGTCACGTTGTTGAAGGACCCCAAGGTTTACGAGGCCCGGCCGGTGAGGGATTTAATCTAACAGCAGATGGTGACTATGATATCAAATCCAAGCGTTTGAAAAGACTTGCTGAACCGATTGATAACAACGATGCCGCAACAAAACAGTATATTGATACAAATTTAACAACGTCCCGCAACGAAGCACACGACTTCTATACAAAGATTGATCAAGCAAATTCTAAACAATTCACTGAAATACGAAAACTTATTACGGATCAGAGTAAACTATCACAATCTATGATTATTGATAATAGTGATAAAGTTAAGCAGGCAAATTTATACCATCAGGCTGAAACACAACAGCTGATCAACGATCAGTATGAGCTTATCAAACAGCAGAACGAGCTATTAGAAAAGCGGATAGCTGATATGTATTCTAGTAGTAAGGAGAGAATTGAGCAAGTTTATATAAACATAATGCAAGAAATGACAAAACTTTACACTCAAATAAGCGATAAAAAACGAGCGTGATGAGTAAAACTCACATTGTTGACGAGCTACACAAGCCCGCAAGAAAAAATTTCAAAAGACGGCATGTAATAATAAAAGGATTGGATGATCTATGGCAAGCTGATCTAGTTGAAATGGGCGCTTACCGATCTGAAAACAATGGATATTCATTTCTACTTACCGTAATTGATACTTTCTCAAAATATGCATGGGCCATACCAATCAAAAACAAAACTGGAATAGGAGTCAAAAACGCCATGCAGTCTATTTTCAATAGTAGCGGTGGTAGAGTGCCGAAGAACCTTCAAACAGATGACGGAAAAGAATTTTTCAACCAAATCTTTCAGCATCTGATGGAAAAATATAATATTAATCATTACTCAACATTTAGCATAAAAAAAGCATCGATTGTGGAACGCTTCAATAGAACTCTGAAAAATCTGGTTTGGAGGCAATTCAGTGCAAATGGTACATATCAATGGGTTAAAAACATAAAGGCTTTAACAAATCAGTACAATAAAACTATGCATCGTACGATAAAGATGCGGCCTATTGACGTTAACAAATCAAATGAATCCAGCTTACTATCCTCAGCTTTCAATCATACTAAAACTTATGGATGGCCAAAATATAAGGTTGGCGAGCATGTTCGCATCAGTAAATACAAGCATCTGTTCGAGAAGGGCTACACACCAAACTGGACAACTGAAATATTTAAAATTCGTCGAGTGCAGCTCACGAATCCAGTTACATACTTACTTGACGACTACCAAGGAAACCCGGTTCGAGGCTGTTTCTATGAACTGGAGCTGAGCAAAACAAAATACCCAAATGATTTCCTGGTGGAAAAAGTTTTGAAGACGAAAGGATCCAAAGTCTACGTTAAATGGCTAGGATTTACAAAAGAACACAATTCATGGATAAATAAGAATGATTTATTGTAACAATTTTGTTGAACTTATCTATAATAAACATTATTTTTTCTTCTAATGCTACGTATATTTATTTATTAAACTATTGCCCCATGCTAATGTACTACAAGAATTAGGTATGATGAATCTTTTATCATCATCACCCGATAGGCTTACTTTATTCACTAATCTAGTATAAATAAGATGCTTATCACATCTGAACACATACATTTTGTTAAACATTTTAATTTTATTGTTTTGAGCACATTTAAGAAAGTCTGATGGCTCTATTTCTCTATTTACTACAGATTTTTTTATTCCTTTTATTTTTTTAATGCATGATTCATCGGTAACTATACAATAAGATTTGGCTTTAGTGCCAATGAATTCTGTAATGGGAGCTAGAGGGCTTTCATCCTTAAATTTCCCCAGCACTTTTTTGTTTGCATGTGGAATATTATATGGGTTATCTATGTCATAATTGCTTGTATCAAATAAGCTAATGTTATTTTTAATGTCTTCATAAATATCGGATGTTTCAATGTCGTAGATGAATGAGTCTGTGTCCATATAGAGAAGCTGCGCCCGATCTTTATATTTCTTTTGAATAAAATTATAATGAAAATCGTACATGAGTGTTTTCGATAAATCAAGAATTGCGAACCCGGTATATATAGGCTTTTTATATTTGACATTCACCCGATTCATTTGAATCAAAACCAAATTCTCATTGATTTCTTTACTACTGTGAAAGTAGGGTCTACTAATATAATAATTGGCCCCTTTTTTCTTGCCAATGTTTTCCCAATGGGTTGAAACTTTTACATCAACATGATTGTCCACGTTTTCCATCGTTTTACCAAAAACGCTGTTGTTCATTAATTTATAAAAGTCTTTTTCGAAATCAGTTGCGGCTTTTGTACGCATTTCGGTATTTAAGTCTATATAAGTTTTTAGCCAGGGTGACTGAGTAAATTCTAATGCCTGGTTTATCTTTACTAATTTAAGCCCGGACCGTAAACACTGTTTTAAATTTCTATAATGAATAATATAATTCTGTTTATCAGATTCAGTTGCCAACAATTTTTTGTATTTTGAAGTTTCAAGAGGGGGGACTTGATTTTCTGGGCAAAATGGGAGATCATTATGAGCTGAATGGAGTTCTACTGGATAATGTAAGTCAACAGACAAAATGACACCCTTAGAAGCATCGTCTTCAATACTCATTACATCCAAGCACTCAATTTCATGGTTATTTAGCCAACGGAAGTCGCTTATGGGTAAGTACTGACTCATTGCCCACCCGTAAAGATTATTCGCATCCACATACAAGATGTAGTTACTAGCCAGATTTGAGTCATATTGGGAGATGTATTTGTTATTTGCCCTTGCATGTCTCTTACTGCATTGGCATAGCCCGCCCCTTATCCCACGCTTTACAAACTGGTACATGTCAATATCGGTCAACAATTCCAGCTCGACTTTAGTGCTTTTCAGCATACTATCCCAACTAAGTGAGGGCGCTGTGAAATAATGAGCCGGATCAAGCTTATAGGTCTGCAAGCATACATTTCTGAACTCCTCAAATATATCTGTCAGTAGCAGCACATCTGTGATCAGGTATATATCCGAGTATTGGCCTAGAGTTTGGCAGTTGAATTTTCTCCAAACATTTTGAGCGTGGTCATACTCTGCGTCGGTGATGTTGCTATTTTGCAATGTGCTATAAAACGATGATTTAGCTGGTAAGGATGACTCATTGAGTTTATCGAAACAATCAATGTACTCATAAGGAAAAACACCTTTCTTAACGACAAGTTCAAGCAGCTCATCGTCGTGATGATATCGACGGGTTTCGAAAAATTTGTCTTTGCTGAGGTTTTGGGCAAGTTGGTCTAAACTACAGCTCATGAATCGGTATGAGTCGATAAACCTTAACGCAATGTTTTGTTCATCGATCCTCATGTATTTCGTAAAGGAAATGTATTTTTCCTTATTTTTTGGAATGACACTGATATTACTAGAATCTCCTCCAAAGTTTGGAAATATGAAGTGGGCGTCATAACCACTCAAGTTATGGAAAACAATTGGGATGAACTTGGGCACTCTATAAAGAAGATTGCAATTATTACATGCTGCACCTCGAAATGCTCCAGTTAAATGACAATGATCTCGCACTTTCTGAATTTCCGGACCAAATTTTTGCCCACATATATGACAAGATATAGAGGTTAGAAACTGTGTTTCCTCTGCAGCTGTTATTTGCATTGGCTTATTGTTTTTTAAGATTTTGATTATCTTCTCAACATCGCGCTGCAGCCTAGCCAAGAAAACATCAACACATCCTTCACCCCGAAATATTTCTAGTTTGTTAAGTGATGAATCATAACTACATTTTATATAATATGCAAAACTGAATGGTAAATGCCGATGAGTGCTCTCTGTAAATGAACTTTCAGGGCAAGGTGAACATGAATGGATTGGTTGCAATATAGCTTCGAAATCTGCATAGACTATGAAGGGGACTTTGAGTTGCTTACCGAAATTTTCAAATTTCAATATTTTATCATCGTCTGTTGGTAGAATTGTGCGGATTTTATTGCAGTCATGCTCAATATGTTTATTATATCGCTCAATTGTTGTGAATTTTATGAGACAACCATCACATAAATATGATCTATGCTCGTGGTGGGACAATCCACTTCTCACCAATCGGCTTAGATTTTTTATCCAGCAGTAATGGCCATTACTACCACTATCGTTCTCAATATAGAGTAAATTTATGTGCTGCTCTTGTCTATTTTTAGAATAATAAAATGGGCCAATAATTGAACCGTCCCTCCACCCATAAACGTTGACACTTATCCCATTCGTTTGTTCAACAATGGGGATATCGTCCAAACAAATCGGCATACTAACACCCTCCAAGTTTAAAACACTCGAATAAGATGGGTATGAGCTGATGCGGTCGCAGTGTAGTTCAGCAGGATATAAAGCTGAAACTATAGCCCAGGCAAAGCATGAATCATCAGAGTTTTTAATATTAACGCATGCTTTTTTCAAGACAACTTCTTTTGGCAGTGGTAAATAGGATCCCCCGTGAAATGGCTCATATTTATTAATGTTGACTTGTAAGTAGAGAACCTGCTGGAATGCCCATCCACTATCCCGCTCTTGAAACTCTTCACTTTTCTTTAAAATAATAGCCGAAAAATTCTGATACACTTCATCAAGGTCGCATCCGATAGTAACAACAACATTTTTGGTATTAAACGATTTCAAATCACTCGAGCTATTTTCTTTGTTCACATCGAATTTAATGTAAATTGCAAACAGTTCTACATTGACTTTCACCGTAGTAAGCTCATGAAATTGATTTTGCAATAGTTCTTTGAAACAATTATTCTCTCCTCTCAAAAACTCCTCAATGCTTGATTTCTCATTTGCATTATTAATCTGGTATGAAGCTATTCGACTTGCAAATGCTTGCGAAATTTTTTTCACCTTCTCGTCTTGAACATTATTGATTTTACCGACATTTGTTTTATGTAAATTACTCCTTAGATGATTTTTAAAATATGATTTTATAATGTCTTTTTCACAAATATGACAATGCATACTATCAGCATTATCATGCTTTCTTTTGATACCTCTACTCTGAACTTCCACCACTTGATTATTTTCGGACATAGACTCATTCAACTCAAGATTAGAGCTCTCGCGATCTACCTCTTTAGCTGGGGACACTTTTACATTTGATGAGCTATCTCTATTATGTTTTAACTTAATATGCCTTTTTAAATTCCATGAATTAGTGAAACCTACTTTACATAAACTACATATGGACTTTTTTCGTTCATGTACACTCTCAATGTGACGCTTCAAATTATCTGATCGGTTAAAACTTTTGCTACAATTGGGGCAGTCAAACATTATAGATTATATGCAATAAAATTTTATTATATACTTGATCAAATATAAAGAGTATATATATATATATATATAATAATAATTAAAATATGTGTCGCGATGATGTTGAATCTCCCGGAACTATCAATGTTTTCCACTGCGAGTAAATTGTGTCGTCAATAGTGTCTTCGTCGTTCGCATAAAATTCCGGCTTCTCTATTTCATCGACTGGGTTCTTCGCAACAGATTTTCCAATGTCAACCAGATGTAAATCGTAGATGCCTGCACTGTCTTTGACTAGACCTTTCGATGTAATCGCTAACGAACTTTGGCTTATAATTTCCAACGTTTCCCCAATTAGCTTGTTGTACCGGTCAGGCAAGAACAGTACGTTCTCTTCCAATTCAAGGCAAATTTTTTCGCCAAATTTTGTTTTCTTCACGCTACCATTCAGCACTTTGTACAGCTGGTTAATAACCAAGTCTTTTATGCTAATACAAGGCTTAAAATATCTCGCGATATCGTTGAATGCTTGTATTGCTTCTATTTTGGCTTTTTTTATAGTAGCGTCCCGATTATTGCCTACCGAGCTAAATGGACGTTTTAAACCTGGAAGCGGAAGAAAACTACTTTTTTATTTCCAATCTGCTTCACTGGCTCAAATTATTTTCATACAGACACACACATAAACAACCATATACGCATGGCTATATAGAGGCACAATTTTAACCGATTTCAATATTTTTTTTTTACGCTAACTCTAACTCACTAACTCTATATATATAGAAAATTGGTACTTACCAGCTGATTCCATAATTAATTAATTAAGCACTTTAACACTTTTTAATATATTTGTTACTAGCACTTTGCAGTCACTGGCACTAAACGTTTCTGATGTAAATGCTTGCAAACAGCCTCCTTTTAAAGCAATCTCTTATCACGCAACTACACTTTTTTTACACGTTGTATCATATTGTCGTATAGTTCTCATTGACCGGAAATCCTATTCTCTTATCATGCACATGCTAAAAAACGCATTTCTCATGTTGCGATATTCGTTTGCTGCTATCAATGAAACTCAAGTTTTTTCATAGTCACTGCTTTTTTTTACACGCTGTACCATTGTTGAGACATTCTCATTCACCGGATATCCTATTCTCTTATCACGCTCATGCTAAAAAACGTTAGCATTTCTCATGTTGCGAAATCAAAGCCATTCACCCCAATTTTAATAAAACGGTCAAAGACACAAACATATGACTATAAAAAACAATAACATTTCTCAAGTGAAATTCCTTTGTTGTCATATTTCTCATGTTGCGAAATCAAAGCCATTCACCCCATAAAACGGTCAAAGACCCAAACATATGACAAAAAACAATAACATTTCTCACTCATTTGTTGTCATTCTAATTATTTCAAACGCTCAATAAAATTCTAATTATTTCAATCGCTGGCGCTATGACGATCAAGGTCACATGACCCCATCTTCGCTATAAAAAACGTTAGCATTTCTCTTGTTGCGAAATTCAAAGTCATTCACTCCCCATAGGCTATAATTAAATTTGAAGACACAAGCACATGACTATAAAAAACAATAACATTTGTGAAATTCATATGCTGTTATCAAAGTCTAATTATTTCAAACGCTATGCGATAATCGTGAAATTTAGCCATTCATCCCAATTTTAATAGGACGGTTAAGGTCACATGATTATAAAAAACGTTAACATCTGTGAAATGTTGTTATCAATAAAATTCACACGCTTTGCGATAATGGCTAGCGCTTGGAAATTCCCAATTTAAATAAGACGGTCAAGGCCACAATGACATCATCGTAATTCCCACGCTTTCGCAAACGTCATCGCCCGCATTAACGTCATCGCCCGCATTAACGTCATCCTCCTCAGTGACGTCATCCTCCACATCAACGTCATCCTCCACATTAACGTCATCCTCCTCAGTGACGTCACCCTCCTCAGAGGAGGAGGATGAGGATGAGGGTCCAGAACCGCCATTATATATCTACTGATATGGTGCATGGTGCCGATGTAGAAAATCAAGGCTGCAATGCACTTTAGCTTGTGGCCAGTGTAATGGGCAAGCTTGCCTCAATGCTGTTTCATTGCAAAGTGACTGTGAGCAAGAGAGTGCTTTTGACCATGAAATTCAGGAAGGTCTGCAGACACCAATTCAAGGCAACGAAGATGATGACAATGATACAGAAATTCCCGGACGTCCAGAAGATGACGATGAAGAAGAAGAAAAATAATACTTTTGATATTTAAATTATACAAATAATTCAAAACTGAAGGTTTCACGGTTGACCTTGCATTACAGTACATATGAATGGCTGAGTGCTGCGTGCTTACCGTCCTCTATCGGAAAAACGGTTGAGCGCATGAAAAAATGCTTCAGATAAAATGTGTCGCAAATTTTATGCTCTACAATTTCGATCCGATGTATTAACATCATGGAGCAATAGAAACCAAGATAATTGCAAAAAAATTGTTTTTTCTTGCCTTTGATCTTGAATAACTTCCGACGCAGACACGAGATTTTATGAGACTTTTGAGGTAACTTTGAGGACCCCTAAATGAAGGTATATACAAAAATTCAGCTTATTATCTCTCATTCCGAGGTTGATTGCTAAAATGACTGGGCTATTTAGAAATTTTGATATTAAAAGATTGGACTCAAAAATACTTTTTGACAGAGA
Organism: Nemotelus pantherinus; assembly: GCA_963978885.1. Lineage (NCBI taxonomy): Eukaryota > Metazoa > Arthropoda > Insecta > Diptera > Stratiomyidae > Nemotelus > Nemotelus pantherinus. The sequence goes on along the minus strand of OZ022265.1, from coordinate 65,600,026 downwards.
GTAATAATAAGGATACCTCTTACAATTAATTACACTCACTGTACACAAAAAGTTGCGCCTATATCGAAAAAGTCATTTAATATTTTTTACGTCTAGTACGTTGATGGCCGCTTCACTCAATCCGAATTTCAAAGATTTACTCCCATTTTAACGCATCGGATATTTAAAAACCTGGTAAAATAATGCTCGTGTTCCATTATTACTAATTAGTATTTGCAAGTAGTTCTGGCTACTTCCAACTACTCGTGCTCTCGTTCCCGAGTAGTTCATGAGTAGTTACGCATTTTTTTACCGTGTGGTGGCTATATAGTTGCCAATAGGTGGCTTTGATTTTTTCGTGGCTATGTTGAATGTTTTCGTAGCTAGGAAAATAAATTGAACAGGTTAGAATCTGCTCATATGAACGAAAATGGCGTTCCATTTGTGATCTACTACAAAGTACTTGGAAGTACTAATTAGTAAAAATGGAACACGGCAAATGAAGATTTCATATAGCGCCATTACTTATCAGATTTTCCTCGAAGCTCCATATTGATTTGGTAAAATTATCAGCAAAATTTTGGCTTTCGATTTTATCTCTATTCCTATTTGTATGGAAATTGACATTTCACCTGAGTAATTGTACTTGACTTAATAGTAGAGATGGGCAACCTATCTCATGGCTAAGCATTAATCGATCTTTTTTAAAGTGCAGCGCCCTCAGAACAGAGAGATTTAAGGAAATGAGATAAGCGTATATATATCCGAAATTTAGTGAAGCAATTTTACTACAATTGTAAAATCTATAATAAGAACAAATTGAGAGAACTACTACCTCAGATATTCCCTTTGGTGTCTCCGATACCTTAGATCTACGAGCTTTTGGCCATAACGTGTCAAATAGCCTACTTTCTCTTTCTTCCTGTTCAAATGCTTACATCAGTTGATCTCATATGCCTGCAAATTCAAATTCATACTCGGGGCATTTCACGTTAAGCGGACAACGAAAAAAAGTCGAGGTTCTGGATTTCGTTCATATTATGCATAATGGTGCTTCTAGAAGATATGAATATGGATGCACAAGTTTTTGTTTCTATGAGGTTTAGTTGCCGAGTTATGGGCTTCTGAATAACTGACGAAACTGATAAAAGGTTTTTTTTGGAAGCAAATTCTGAGATCCAAATCAAAATCTAAAAACTCTAGCACATCAGAACCGCTAGAAAACTAATTTTCGAAGAAGTTGTCTTTGAGTGACAAAAAAATGTGGAAAGACGTAATACACTTTTTTGTAGAATCATATCAACCATTCCTTATCTCAAGCAACAAAACTCAACTATAACACAAATGATGAAAATGCTCAGTGCTGGCAACACTTTCCCAACGAAGCAGCAATAAGTTTACCATAACAAGCTCATACTTAAATCAACTTATCTTTTGAATTTCGTTCTCATCGGAGGATTTCATCGAAAGTTTCAGCGGTTAAACGTTGTTTGAGGCTGCCATCCGAAAAATGTTCAAAACTCGGAAAATTTAAAAATTGGTTTCTTATTTTTATCGCAAATGCTTTGCATATGAGTATGTAATTTCAAGCATCTGTTGGTGCAATATTTACGAAAATGGCTAATGCTGGTTACCCTGTGTCAGCAGCAGAGCAAAATATATACCAAATCTGCTTCACGTTAAGTTAAACCCAACCAGTAAATTTCGTTTCGATTGAATCACTGCGCTGGAAGCTATACGGGTGAAAAGAATTTTAGGGCTGCCACCCTCAAAACTTTTCAAATTTTTAAAGCGTTAATATTTGTTGTTAATTTTCATTGCAGGATTATTCCCATATGCAAATCTAATGACATAATCGCTCAGTAAAGAAATTCTACAAAATTACAAAAATGGTCATAGCTGGCAGCCCTTTCATGATTTTTGTACGAAATTCCTCCGAAATTTACTTCACATTAAAGTCCATTTACTGCATGAACTTCGTTTTGATTTCTGCACTGGACCGGAAGCTATAGGGAAAAAAGCTTTATTTTGCTGAGCAAATTTGCAAGATTTATGAGACAAAAATCACCATAGCTGGCAGCAATATTCTAATTTTTCAATCAAATTTTCATCAAATATTACATAGAGTAAGATCCAAGTATTGTGTGAGTTTTGTTAAAATCTGATTGCTGTATCGGAAGTTATATGCCAAAAAGCTGTTTTTTTTTCTCAGTGATTTTTCAAGATGTTTCCACTGCCACAGGGTTGCCCGCATTTCAAAATCACTTCTATCAGACCTGGTCCTAGCTAATACCAACATGTCCTGTGAGTTTCACTATGATCGGATAATCCGGTCGTCAGTTCTGTCCGGTTGAGTGCTGAAAATAGAGGTAATTTGGTGATGGGTTGCCGTTCTGTGATGATGATACTGATATATATATATATATATATATATATATATATATATATATATATATATATATATATATATATATATATATATATATATATATATATATACATATATATATATATAAAGAAATATGAGTTTTTGGCGAAACGAGTTTAATGCCAACATTCTTCGAACATTAGTAAAAACATTAAACAGATTGATTGGTACAGAAAATTAGCTGTTCTTTTTAATTTTCAAATTAGATTTAAAAATAATTTTTTTTTCCTATGTGAAACCGGAAGTAGACACTTAAACTCGTAATTTGAATGATTTGGACCAGGTCAATTTTGTTTATTTTTATAACAAATCCAAGCTTAAAGTATACTTATTTTATCATAAAAGTTTTAGAATGGGATGGCCAGTAGTTTAGGAGGCAAGTGAATTTCAATACATATAAGTCGCATGAGGCGTGGTATCGAGAGCTTACTTAGAACAGCTATATGGCTCAAAAACAAAAATTGACTGAACCACTGTTTGTTTCCCATAAAAATAGTCTTTATTGTCGAAATACAACATAACTAGAGAACCCAATCCTGGGGTCCTGGGATTTTCGGGATCTGAAATTGACCGGGATTTCTGGGTCGGGAGGCAATCGGCAATCAAATTACGGCAGGACTCGAAAAGTGCAAATAGAATCCATATGAATGAGAATACAATTAAAATGCAGGTTCACATTAGATGCGTAAAGAATAGAGCAAAACAAACCGATGCAACAGTTAACAAGAGAATACAAAGGGGTTTGTAAATAAATAAGTATGGGCTGTTTCGCATTTAGTGTATTCGTTTCTTCGAATGATTGGGGAAATTAATACTAGCGAATGCGTGCACAGATTTCCTCAATAAGAGTAAGTACGCAGTCTTGCCTGAATTTCGGTCACTCGGTTTTGCTATTTATTTCTACACGGAAAAATTTTCGTGTAGAGAAGTGTAGAATATTACAAAGTGACAGTTAGTTGTGTAGATCATTTGTATTTTGAATTTTCAGCAAATACCCAAATTGGCGTACATAAAACCGAACACCGTCTGTTTGTGACGGCCCATTATGTTTGCTACTGGAAAATGTCCTAAAGCAAGTAAATATTAAATTTTATTGTACAATGTACCTATTCCTTAAATATCCTGTATTGTTCTATTGAACATGTCTGGTGCTATCTGAATATTTCGCGTACCTGTATCTATTATAATATATTCAAATAGATTCGCATAATTGCTTCAAGTCAAATTTTGCAGCATAAAGAAGCCAGCTGCCAAATTATGTTACTGCTGCAGTTTGGTGAAGTAACATACCTTTTATAACGTCGCGCTAATTCAATAAACCAACCAGCTAATTAAAGTGCTTCGTAGTAAACGTATCTGCCAAAAAAACCAAATGTGCTGGAAAATCTTTGCTTCAAGTTTTGCACGAACTATCCTACGCATAAAATTAGTTAATTTGTCGAGAGAAAGTTCCGAAGTACAACAAATTTTAAATTTTCAAACAAAATTCAAATTTGACGCGCGTTCAAAATGGCCAAAATGATTGCTTTACGTGACCAAATAAATAGCAGACCATTTAATTCCGTCACCTCGTGCCTGAAAAAACTCTCCACTTGTGCTGCAGAGACATCTACGAGCAAAGAGCAGCACTAACATTCTGACACTTTTCAGGCAACGTTTCAGGACAGACTGCGTACCGATTTTCTCAAGTGACCTGAAAAAAATTCAGGTGACGGAATTCCGTCACTCTTTTCCCATGCATTTTAAAGGGGAACCGAAATTCAGGCAAGACTGCGTACTTACCTTAATAATCAAAAACAAGGTTGTGGGCTACGCAAGCAGGGTAAAGGAAATAATAAAAAGTGAGATAAGACAGGCTAGAATCTCATGTGGACGATTCAGTTTGACGTTTCATGAATGGACTTCGACTGCAAATACGCGCTATATAAATATTAAAATCCACTCCGTAAATTCTTACTGGAGCTTGGTGCGAGTAAGGATGTCAATGACAGCTGAAAACTGCCTAGATATATTAACACAGGGTCTTGCTGAATTTAATGTTTCTCTACAAAAAGACAGTGTTGCTATCGTGACTGATGGGCCAACCGAGATGCGAAAAGTCGGCAGACTAGGTGATACAGAGCAACATATTTGTTTGGCGCATAGCATTTTCTTGGCAGTTTGCAATGTTCTCTATAATAGGAGGTCCATTCCACATTATAGAGCTGATGAAGCAGCTGATAGTCTGGACGATGACCACGAAGATTTGGACGGTCCTGAATCAGCTTTCTACATTCGTCTGCAAGACACGCTAGATCTGACAAACGATTATAAATCAGCGCATGCATAAAGGAAGTTCGTAAGGCAGTTTTATATTAAAAAAATTCTCCAACGAAAAATGATAGCGTTCTTCAAAACGATGTAAAATCCAAACAAGGCAAAAAACTGTCTCTTTTATTAGATTGCGAAACAGATGGAAAAGTCTCTTGACAACACTCAAACGGTTTTCTATTTTGAAAAATAGTATACAGAAGGCATTAATAGATCTATAATATCTAGATCGAGTAGTACCAACTGAGTTTGATTTGATTCAGAAAATTATTAACGTTTTACTCCCTGTGAAATTGACTGTGCAGGCCTTAAGTCGCAGAGATGCAAATTTATTCACTGATAATGCTTTGTTAAGATTTTTATTTAGGCAGCTAGGAGAAAAAAGGTCCATTCTCTCCGACGCTATGAAAATTGCAATATTAGATCGAATAAAAGAGCGTCTGTGTACCGAGCTATCTCCAGAATCCACGTTGTGCCAGCAAAAATGTACCAAGCGAAATACAATATCAAAAATCCCGAGATCCCGGGATTTTCGATTTTTGAATCCCGTAATCCCGGGATTGAAAAACTGTACCGGGATTGGAATCCCTAAACAAAGCCTTACAATTATGAATTAATCTTCAGTTCACTGTTTATACGTCGTTCTTTGTTCCAGTCTAGTGAGCGAATGAGCCGAGTTTTCTTCTTTTGGACGACAGCGCCTCTCGCGGCGACTTTCCCACTCAGTTGGGATGCCACAGCATCCCCCTCCCGGTGACGAGGTCGGTATAACATAACGTGACCAGATATTTCCCAGAAAAATCGGATCTCTAAAAAAAGTCATCTGTTTATTCGCCTAAAGTCGGATCTCCATACAAAAATTTCATTAAAAATCGGATCTACAAATAATGTGAAAAAAAATGAAAATCGAACTTCTTTATTTTGTACTCATACAAAAGCAAATTCATAACAAACATAACTTTTATTCGATTTCATTGCTATCTTCGATCAGTTGCGATGTCGATGGCGTATTTATATATTTTTGTTGGTCCGAAATCTATTGAAGAAGTTCCTTATGGTCTTTTAAATAGCTGAAGAACTCGATACAACTGAAATCAAAGTTATGCTTCACAAACAGAATTGATTTCAATGTAATCACATAGAGACTAGTTTTCTCCGTTGTCCAAATTTTATTGATAGTCGAGTAAATTCTTTCAACGGGCGCTGATGTTCCAGCTAATGAAAGTACATATTCAACCAAAGCAGAAATACATTGACAAGGTGCTTCTTTTTTGAGCACACAATGAAAACATTCAGTCCATCGTTTGTCGACAGGAACTTTTTCTGTAGCCCAATCTTTGATTTTTTCTCCGGCTATGAATTCTTGGATGTAAATGTTTTGTTCAAAACATTGCGACGAACAGTCATCGGGCATGTCCCAATGCCCATTTTCTGTTAGGAAATGCATCAATTTTTTAATATCTTCTCATTTGTGCTCATTTGTCTACAAAATCCATTGAAAATGTTCAATATGATTCAGCTGCTCACTCCACATTTTCAGATGATTGTAGCAGTTTTCTGCAAAAAATCTGAATATTTATTTGGCCGAAGAAAAATAAACAAAAAACCATCAATTACCGCGAAAATCCATAGCTGCACCTTTAAATTCGTTCAACCGATGGGCTTTTTTTTGCAAGTGTTCCATTTCAGATTTTACAACAGTTGAGAAAAAGTTATGTTGGTTCGCTGATGTCATGTTTTTCATGAAATCTTGTAACACCCCATAGATTGCAATCGCCGACACATCATCTCCTTCAATTTTCTTGATGAAATCTTCGAAAATCTGAGCCTACATCGATTGAAATAAAGTTGATATGAAAATTCATACTTTTTATGCGAAGGCAAATGCGATAGAAATTACTTTATCTTTTATAAAGATGAACCAAAGTTTCGATAAGGGATTGGAAAGAAAATCTTCAATAAGCTTCGGAGCTTTAACTGGCTTCAGAATTTTGCTGAAGTATTGTTTAAGCGGGCCAAACATTTTTATTATTTTTTCCATTGCGCTACATAGAGAATAAAGCGAGTTTTGCTGTAGCCGAGTAGTTGGCTGTATTTTTCATCAGGAGTTTTGCAAATGCTTTTTAATTCTTGAGTTCGAACTGTGTGAATGTAGAAATGAGTGAATATTTTGACCACCGTACCCTCCACTTCTAGATCCAATCCATTGCAAGCATTTCTCATTGCATTATGGACTATGTGCGCGGCACAACCAATTCCGACTATGTTCGGCTTCCTTAATTTCAATTTCGAAAAAAACATTTTCGGTACCAGTTCGTTTGAGATTTCCGAAATTCACAGGTGCATTGTCAGCACAGAATGCAACCAGTTTGACTTGCAGCTTTAAATCATCCAAAATTTAGATCAAGATTGATAATGTGATCGAGTTTTTCCCCTTTTTTATGCGACAATAGGTCTGTTCCCGTACTTTCAGTAACTGAATTTTACTGAATTTTCCTGAATCATGTGGTGGGGAATTTCATGAAAATTACGGGAACGCTCTCATTGTATTTCCTGAAAATTTACAACCGAAAGTGTCAGTTTTCGGTTTTTGGGAGAACAATAATGATTATAAAGTCATTCTAAGCGGTAATAAATTATCGCCACAAAAATATTCGACCTTCATAGCAACATTACGCCAAAAATATGTTGCTTGCCGCGCACATTTGAAAATATTTACTCCGTTTGATACTTTTCAGTATTTTTCAGTAGCTCAGACCCTACTGAAATTACTGAAAGAGGGGAAATTTTCAGTTTTCAGTAAAACGGAGTACGGGAACAGCTTCATTGCAATTAATCGCGATTAATCGCAATTAATCGTGGTACGGGAACAGACCTAATGAATAAGTTTTACTTTGACGCCTTCTGTAGGCAAAAAATAGCGTATAACAACGGGAAATAGTTTTATCGAAGAATGATTCGATGCGTCAGTTGAAAGACAAATGTATCGTGCTTTCTCCAATTAGTCTTTCAACAAATTAATTGTGTGAGGAGCAAAAACATTGATTATGATCGATTCGGATGTGGTTCGGGCACACGAGAATTCATAGAGATCAAAACATCGCCTGAATAGCTTTGATGCGCAATCGTTCGATCTGAAATGCGAAGTAAACAATTCTTGCATCCGAAGATATCTATTTTTTACCATTTTTTACACATAAAACAATGGTTTTCAGCTACTGTGTGGTAGGCCCCCACACCTTCCATTGCTGTGACATTCAAATCTGCGTTCGTTGGATTAGTAAAAAAATTCGCTATGGATTTATTTTTCACTCTTGCAAGAATCGCCTTTTGATGTATTGATGTTCGCAAACGCTTTCCAATGTCGTGAGCGCCACTTGCAACAGAAAACTCCGAATTACATTTCGTACAGTGCCGGTAAAAATGATAAGACACCCTATGTTTTTCAAGAAATCGTAAGATAACAAAACAATCCCAGGAAGCTGTGTATGTATCTGAGATTGCCGCACCACATTACGTTAACCTGGGTAATTAGCCGGGGATTTTTCGAATAACATACGGAGTAATTAAAGAAAGTTAAATTTCAGGTAGGTAAAAAAGATAAGACAGCAAGGAAAAACCATTCTTTTTTTTCGGGTGTGAACGTTTGACCTGTAAAGAATACGAAAAGTATTTAAAGAATTGGATTTGAATATTTTAAGGTGAGTTTTTACTAGTTTTGTGTTGTGGGCTCGTGACAATGGGTAGAGCAATGCAGTTGACTGCCGAAGAAAGGAATATTATAAGTAAATACACGGCGAAGGAGAATCCATAACAGAAATTGCTCGAATTGTAATGCGAAGCAGATGTGCGGTCCGCAACTTTATTCGGAATCCAGAAAATTATGGCAAGAAGAAGTCAAAAGGGCGGCCAAGAGCAGTAAGTCCTCAGTCCGAACGAAGGATTATTCGATTAGCCTCTAATTCTACACTCACCGCACGACAAATCGCGGCAAAAGCGGGTGTTGAAACAAACATCAGAAATGTTCGAAACATTATCGCGCGAGCAAAGTATCTCAAACGCCATAAATTGCAAAGAAAATCGCCTCTCACCGAACAGCACAAAAGGGCCAGCCTGGCATTTGCTAAAAGCCACTTGCGTTGGAAGAAATAATGGCGTCGTGTTATTTTTACAGACGAAAAGAAATTTAATTTGGACGGACCCGACGGTTTTAGCTATTATTTCCATGACATAAGGAAAGAAACGGGAGTTTTGAGTAAGAGACAGCATGGTGGCGGAAGTGTAATGGTTTGGGCTGCTATAGGATACAACGGACGGTCAAACATTCGGTTTTTAACTGGAAAAATAAACAGCTTACTATATGTGGAAAAGCTTCGTGAGGAGTTTGACAATAATTTGGCAGATATCGCGGATCAACCGTTTATTTTTCAGCAAGATAATGCTGCAATTAAATATGCAAACGTTGTTAAACAGTATTTTCAACAGCAACAAATTGATGTTCTCGATTTCCCAGCAAGGTCTCCAGAACTAAATATAATCGAAAATTGTTGGGGTCAACTGACCCGAATCGTTTACGCTGAATCGAAACAATTTCAAGACACAAAGGAATTAGAAAAAGCTATTACCTCTGCATGGGCCCAGATTTCGAGAAAATATGTTCGAAAATTATATAAAAGTCTACCAAAAAGAATTATAGAAATTATAAAAAAGAAAGGAAGCTCAATAAAATATTGAAATATTACAAATAGTTGCGTTTAATTACTTTAATATTATTCTAATATGGCACAAATGTAATGTGTCTTATCTTTTTTACCTGCCTGAAATTCAACTTTCTTTAATTACTCCGTATGTTATACGAAAAATCTCCGGCAAATTACCCAGGTTACCGTAATGTGGTGCGGCAATCTCAGATACATACACAGCTTCCTGGGATTGTTTTGTTATCTTACGATTTCTTGAAAAACATGGGGTGTCTTATCATTTTTACCGGCACTGTATATCGAACCGTGGAAACATTAGGCGCGTTTTTTTGCTCCTCTATCCAGCGGAGAGTAGAATGAGAGTAGAGTAGACGCATTGAAAACAACAACACTCCTACACCAGTGAATTCACTGGTGTAGGAGTGTTGTTGTTGTTTTCAATGCGTCTACTCTACTCTCATTCTACTCTCCGCTGGATAGAGGAGCAAAAAAACGCGCCTATTATCACTATTTGCTTTTTCTAAGAACGGGTAACTTTTTTATAATCATCGTTGAAGACGCACTTCTTTTTTTTCGGAGGAATTTTGTAGAAAACTTTTGTTTAAAAAAATGAAGAAATGAAACAAAGAAACAAAGATTCAATCAGAAACAAAGACTCACAAATGTACTGCAGAATGTTCAAACCTAGTTGTGCAATAATATGCCACTTAAACAACTGTCAAGTTAGTTGCCGACAGCGCCAAAAACGAATGCCGAGTAACGCGCGAAATTCAAAATACCACGGCATATTTTTTTTGTGGCGAGAAGGAAAAATCGGATCGCTCGGATCTAGGCCTCGAAAAATCAGAGCAAATCCGATATCTATATATATATATATACATATATATATATATATATATATATATATATATATATATATATATATATAAATATATATATATATATATATATATATATATATATATGTATATATATATATATATATATATATATATATATATATATATATATATATATATATATATATATATTTATTTATATATATATATCTATATATATATATATACATATATATATATATATATATATATATATATATATATATATATATATATATATATAAATATATATACATATATATATATACATATCTTCAAAATGATGAAGGGAGATAATCTCTGGAGTGGCGGATTCGTTTGAGCTGAAACTTTCGGAGAACGTAGATGTATAAAATAGCTAGGTGCACAACTTGCTAAAATTCAAACATCTTAAACTTTTTGGCGGCGGCGAGCGTTTTAATGAATTTTGAGGTACTCCTATATTTTCAAGCACTCCTATATTTCCAAACTTATTATGTTTTAAGCTTGTTTATGACAAAAAATTGGAAATTTTGAGCCGTGTGTGGGTGCAGGGTGCCTAAAAGTAGGCAAGGATTTTTTTTCAAATTTTGGTTTGTCATTACTTGTAAGAAAAACAATGGATCATCGTGAAAATTACAGAGCGTATTGATGTTGACTAAAATTTAGCACACATAGATTTTCAACATAAAGTGGGTAACCCTGTAGCTGTGGCAGGCTGCTGAAAAAAAATCCTTCAAATCATTGACCTTCCTGAAAATTTTTTGATTTTTGACAAAAATTTCAAATTTTTGATAAATTTTATCCTTTGTTCTTCATGTCAAGATACCATTTTCAAAATTCCGATTTGCATAAGAACGGCAACCCATCACCAAATTACCTCTATTTTCAGCACTCGAAAGTTCTTTTCACGAGAACTGACGAAATTGTAGAAATTTCGTACAAAAATCATGAAAGGGCTGCCAGCTATGACCAATTTTTGTAATTTTTGGAATTTCTTTACTGAGTGATTATGTCATTAGATTTGCAAATGGGAACGATCCTGCAATGAAAATTAACAACAAATATTAACGCTTTAAAAATTTGAAAAGTTTTGAGGGTGGTTACCCTCAAATTTTTTTCACCCGTATAATTTCTAGCGCAGTCATTCAATCGAAACGAAATTTATTGGTTGGGTTTAGTTTAACGTGAAGCAGATTTGGTATATATTTTGCTTTGCTGCTGACACAGGGTAACCAGCTTTAGCCATTTTCGTAACTATTGCATCAACAGATGCTTTAAATAACATACTTGTATGCAAAACATTTGCAATAAAAATAAGAAACTAATTACTAATGTTCGAAGAACATTAGTATTAAACTCGTTTCGCCGAAAATTCATATTTCTTTATGTATATATATATATATATATATATATATATATATATATATATTTATATATATATATATACATATATATATATATATATATATATATATATATATATATATATATATATATATATATATATATATATATATATATATATATATATATATATATATTAGCAAAATGATTTTCCGAGATAATCTCTGGAGTGGCCGATTCGATTCAACTGAAATTTTCGGAGAACGTAGATATATATAGTAGGTAGGTCCACGACTTTCTCAAGTTCAGATATTCTAAACCTTTTGCCGACGGCGAGCGTTTTAGTGAATTTTGAGGTACTCCTATATTTCCAAGCATTGTAAATTTTTGTTAAAACAAGTATTGGGAATGAAAACTTATTATGTTTTTAGCTTGTCGATGAGAAAGAATTGAAATTTTTGCTAAGTGCCTAAAAGTAAGCAAGGATTTTTTTTCAAATTTTGATTTGTCATTACTTCTGACAAAAGCATTGGATCACCGTGAAATTGGTAGAGCGTATTGACATTGGCTAAAACTAAACACACATGAATTTTCAAGATAGTGCAGGTAACCCTGCAGCTACGGCAGGCTCGTGAAAAAAAATCCTTCAAATCATTGGCCCTCCTCAAAAATTTTTGATTTTTGACAAACATTTCAAATTATTGATAAATTTTTACCTGTTCCTATCATGTCAAATTGAAGTTTTGAAAATTCCGATTTGCACAAGAACGGCAACCCATCACCAAATTACCTCTATTTTCAGCACTCGAAAGTTCTGTTCACGAGAACTGACGACCGGATTATCCGATCATAGTGAAACTCACAGGACATGTTGGTATTAGCTAGGACCAGGTCTGATAGAAGTTATTTTGAAATGCGGGTAACTCTGTGGCAGTGGTACAACCTTGAAAAATCACTGAGAAAAAAAAACAGCTTTTTGGCCTATAACTTCCGATTCAGCCATCAGATTTAAACAAATCTCTCACAGTACTTGGATCTTAATTTATGTAACATTTGTTGAAAATTTGGTTGGAAAATTGGAATAGGGCTGCCAGCTATGGTGATTTTTGTCTCATAAATCTTGCAAATTCGCTCAGCAAAATAAAGCTTTTTTCCCTATAGCTTCCGGTCCAGTGCAGAAATCAAAACGAAGTTCATGCAGTAAATGGACCTTAATGTGAAGTAAATTTCGTAGGAATTTCGTACAAAAATCATGAAAGGGCTGTCAGCTATGACCATTTTTGTAATTTTGTGGAATTTCTTTACTGAGCGATTATGTCATTAGATTTGCAAATGGGAATAATCCTGCAATGAAAATTAACAACAAATATTAACGCTTTAAAAATTTGAAAAGTTTTGAGGGTGGCAGCCCTAAAATTTTTTCACCCGTATAGCTTCCAGCGCAGTGATTCAATCGAAACGAAATTTACTGGTTGGGTTTAACTTAACGTGAAGTAGATTTGGTATATATTTTGCTCTGCTGCTGACACAGGGTAACCAGCATTAGCCATTTTCGTAAATATTGCACCAACAGATGCTTGAAATTACGTATTTATATGCATATGATAAAATAAGAAACAAATTTTTAAATTTTCCGAGTGTTGAACATTTTTCGGATGGCAGCCTCAAACAACGTTTAACCGCTGAAACTTTCGATGAAATCCTCCGATGAGAACGAAATTCAAGTGATAAGTTGATTTAAGTATGAGCTTGTTATGGTAAACTTATTGCTGCTTCGTTGGGAAAGTTTTGCCAGCACTGAACATTTTCATCATTTGTGTTATAGTTGAGTTTTGTTGCTTGAGATAAGGAATGGTTGATATGATTCTACAAAAAAGTGTTTTACGTCTTCCCACATTTTTTTGTCACTCAAAGACAATTTCTTCGAAAATAAGTTTTCTAGTGGTTCAGGGGTGCTATAGTGTTTTTTAAGCATCTGTACGGTAGCTTTTACACCTGAAGGGGAAAGTCCATGTTTTGCTGTAAATGCCTGATGCCGCATTGAAGTTGGAACATACGGCCTGATCTTATTGTATGATGTATCGCAATAGACCGAAGCATTGTCAACTGGACTTTTTTTTAGCTGCAGAGAGGTAGTTCCCTTGAGGATGCTTTGCAGCTCTTGGTCAGCTTTTTGCTCACGTTCGAGATCTGCTGCACTTCTCGTGTTTGGCATAGAAATTTCAGTGATTCTTGACAATGCATCAGCAACAGAGTTGGTCGGACCGGCGATGTGAATTATTTTGGTAGAAAATTAAGATATGTAATGTAGTTGTCGCAGTTGACGTGGCGATGCCTTATCGAGTTTTTGTGAAAATATATAAATCAAAGGTTTACGATCTGTTTTGATCCTAAACGAGCGGGATTCCGAAATATGGCAAAAAAATTGTATTGCTGAATATATTGCAACTTGGTCTCTTAGCTTGCGTGAAAAAAAACCAAGTGGTTGCCATTCGTCTGTGACCAACTGTTTGAAAGCCGCTCCTATTGCTGTGTCAGAACCGTCTGTTGTTGGTGCCAATTGTGTATTCGCAGCCAGGTGTTCGAGTAATGTTGCCTTAGTTATGTAGACTTTGCAGTTTTCAAACGCTTCTTTAGTTATAGTGGTTTGTCATTTTCGTGCGAGTTGCTTAAAAGGGCGCATAATGCGGCCTGAGTTTGAGCGGCATTTGAAACAGCCCGTCTGTAGTAATTTATCATTCCAAGGAACCATCGTAGCTCTATTACAGTTTGTGGCTTTTTATTGTCTTTTATAGCTTGCACTCTATCTTGTGGCGGTTTGCAGCCGAGGGAGTTGATGACGAAACCCAAGTACAGCACCTCCGACTGACCGAATGAGCATTTGCTGAGATTAGTAGACATATTATTTTGGCGTTAACGTTCAGAAACCAATCTAAACATGCTGGTAATATCATCAATGTAACCAAAAACCAAATCTAGTTCACGGAGAATGTTCTCCATGTGGCGTTAAAAAGTCTGTGTCGCTTTTCGAAGTCCAAATGGCATCTGTGTGAATTCGAAAAGGCCAAAAAGAGTGCATATTGCAGTTTTAGAAATGTCGTCTGTATTTACAGCGATTTGGGAGTACGCTCTATCTAGGTCTAATGTCGAGAATAATTTTTTTCCATTCATACGTTCTGATACGTCATAGATATTCGCAATTGGGTAACGGTCTGGAACTGTTTGCGAATTTAACTTGCAAGAATCATCACAGAGTCTCCAGTTACCATTGTTTTTTTTAACAAGATGTATAGGTAATGCCCACAGGCTAGAAGAAGGACGACAAATTCTCTGTTGCAGCATCGATTCAATTTCTAATTTTGCTGATTTCAATCTTTCTTCTTCCAACCGCCGATGTCTTCCAGCAACGGGTGTGCCAGTCGTTACAATGTAATGACTGATTTTGTTGTTTGTGGTGGTAGTAGTCAAAACTTTCGATGGGATAGCGATGTATGCAAATTCTTCCATTATATTCTGGAATCTATCCTGCCTATTGATAGTCGACAAGTTGTAAGTTTTTTGTATGGCATATTCTCCGGTAGTCCTGCGAAGTGTTTCTTTGTCAATGAGCTGTTTGCCTTTGATATCTATCAAAATATTAAAATGAGTCAGGAAGTCCACACCGAGTATCGCGATGTTTACATCTGTAACAGTGAAAGGCCATTTGAAGGTCTTCCCGATATTGAAATCTACTTCCAGAGTGGTTTGTCCAAACGTCTTGATGATGGTACAGTTTGCAGCAAGCAATATGATAGAGCTTTTACTGAGTGGAGAGTTTAAACTGGAGTCAACCAGAAATTTAATTTGTGAGATACGATCTCGGATGTGAAGCCAATGTTCTGTGTCATGAACTTTACACAAAAGATTGTCACCTGAGTATGCAGTCCTAGGCGACAACCTATTTAGTTTTCCGGCTGCGTCAAGCTTCGTTTGAAATTGCATGGCAGCACACAGCGCCTGGCTGCATTACCGAATCTGTGATGATAATAGCAGGTGGTTTGTTTTGATTGATTCGTGGTTGCCGAGGTCGTCTGGATACCCAAAGACTTGTAAGACGGTTGTGCAGTTTGCGTTTGCAAGGATCGAATGCTGGCGGTAAGTTTTCCAAGGTGCAATTCAATTGTAGCAATACGCGACTGTACAGAGTCTTTGATTGTTGCTTCTGTTGTGTGCTGTCCTCATTTTCATCGGGGTGGCTGATAATCTCAGAATTGTGTTGTTTTAGCAATCCCGGCACAGAAAGGAAGCTCTTCGCCAGTTTGTGGGAGCTCAGCTAAGATGTAATATCTTCCACAGATATGTGTCACTTCTCTTTATTTTAACACGGGATCACCAGTTATGGATATCACAAACACTGTTTGTTTCCCATAAAAATTATCTTTATTGTCAAAATACAACTTAAGCTAACAAATATGTCTAGTGAGCAAATGAGCAGAGTTTTCTCCATTGGACGACAGCGCCTCTCACGGCGATTTTCCCACTCACTTGGGATGTCACAAATGTGTAGATGGGATGCAGAATAGAGCCCTCTAGAACCAAAATCGGAACATTCCAGAGCCCAAACCACATTCAGATCTCATCTGACAATGGAAATTCACAATAACCTTCTCGAAGCCAGATCAAGAACTTTCAAGACACAAATCTAGAATCGCCTAGACATATGTAACAGTTCATCACACTAAATAACCGAGTTTAGAAGTTTAGTTTGGTAAAACTCGACTTGATGTACCACACAGCTTTTACATGAGTATTGCCGATAGATTTCAGGCTAGTATGTTTGCGGTTTTGTAGTTATGTGTTTGCTTTTGCGGTTTTGGACTGTTTGTTTGTTTGTTTGTAGTTGTTTGTTAGTTTGTTTGTAGTTGTTTGTTAATTGTGTTGCCTTCTCGCGTAATTTTGTGTGTTTTTTCTTCAATTTTCGACCTCTTCTTCCGCCTATTCGCCCTCTGGTAGTAGAATTTCCTGGCTGTGGTACACCAAGTCAAGTTTACCCGATTAGTTTTGTATACGGCGGAAGTTACAGTGAATTAAGTATTCGGGCGCGGATATTTTGAAGAGCAATAAAGTGTAAAATTGTAACGCGATATTGTAATGGTGCGGTTAATAATAGTGCGATCAGTAAAGTGTACGCGATTTAATGTTTATCATTATATGTGTAAATAAAAATATAATTAGTGATGTAAAAGAAAACTGTTTTATTTCACGATTGTGGAGAATTTCGAATCCACGAAAGGTGTTTTTAGGGTAAAGCAAAACAATATCTTTTGCCAAGGCACACTTTTGCTATTTTCTTCTCAGTTGTTTGTGATGTCAGCTTCTCCAATGCCAAAGCTGATTTCGATTGATTATCACTGCATCTAACTGTGATTTTATTATTTTCCATTATCACTCTTGGAATATTCATGAAATCGATTTTTACTAATTTTCGAAGAAAATTAGTATTAAACTTGTTTTGCCAAAAATTTATCATATATTTATGTATATATACATATTTATATATATATATATATATATATATATATATATATATATATATATATATATATATATATATATATATATATATATATATATATATATATATAAATGTATATATATATATATATATATATATATATATATATATATATATATATATATATATATATATATATTAGACATGGGTAACGCAGCAAATTTTGAAGCGCTGATATACTGATACCGGCGCCAGCAGTGGTATCAGCGCACTGCGCTGATACCATTGCGCTATGATACCATGATCTCATTCGCCTATGTGTGATACTCACTGCGTTTCTCGGACTCACATACGGCGCTGGTAGCATTGCGCTAATACCATGACGCTATGATTCACTCAAAAAAACATGATTGAAAAAGCTTGTATGGAACGAGAGCAATCCACATTTGAACTTACTAATTTTCCGATATAAAATACCCTAAAATACCCAGGCTATTGTATGTACCCATTCAGGTATCTTTCCAAACGTGCGTACGCGTAGGTATATTGCTTTGCATCAAACAGACTTGAGATATACTCAACTCATATCTTTGCGCCTAGCATAGCGCCAAGCCAAATGGTGTTGGTATTGCAAAGCGGCAGCGCCAACACCATTGATACCGAAGTGCGTTACTGCGCTACTGATGCCGACAAGCGATACCAGCGCAGTGGTATCATGGCTAATAGACAAGCGATACCAGCGCAGTGGTATCATGGCTAATGCTTCAACGCAATTGCGCGGCGCAGCTTGTACCCATTCAGGTATCTTTCCAAACGTGCGTACGCCTGACTTTTTGATAAGTATAAATTAGACAAGTATTAACATCATTGATTTAATATACCATAAAGGTATTATTTAGTTGTAGTATTGAAGCATAATGAAATTCTATTGCTCAAACAGACTTGAGGTAAGTATTCTCAACTCATATCTTTGCGCCGCGCCGTAGCATAGCGCCAAGCCAAATGGTGTTGGCATTGCAAAGCGGCAGCGCCAACACCATTGATACCGAAGTGCGTTACTGAGCTACTAATACCGAAGTGGCGTACTGCGCTAGTGATACCGACAATCGGTATCAGCGCAGTGGTATCATGGCTAGTGCTTCAACGCAATTGCGCGGCGCAGCGCTGCGTTACCCATGTCTAATATAATATATATATATATATATATATATATATATATATATATATATATATGTATATATATATATATATATATATATATATATATTTATATCAGCAAAATGATTAAGAGAGATAATCTCTGGAGTGGCCTATCTCATTGAGGTGAAATTTTCGTAGGATATAGGTGTATATCATGAGTAGGTCCATAATTTGCTAGAATTCAGATATCTTTAATCTTTTGGCAGCGGCGGGCATTTTGGTGAATTTTCAGGTACTCCTATATTTTCAAGCAGTTTAAATTTCTATTAAAAAAAGTATAGATAATGAAAACTTATTATGCTTTAAGCTTGTCTATGATAAAGAATTGGAAACTTTGAGCCTTGTGCAGGCACTGAGTGTCTAAAATTAGGTAAGAATTTTTTTTCAAATTTCGATTTGTCATAAGTTCAAAGAAAAACAATGGATCATCGTGAATTTCGCAGAGCATATCGACGTAGACTAAAAGTTAACACATATGGTCTGTGCGGGCAACTCTGTAGCTACAGCAGGCTCCTGAAAAAAAGTCCTTCAAATCATCGACCCTACTGAATTTTTTTTTGGTTTTTTGAAAATTACTTCTAATTATTGATAAATTTTGACTTTTGTCCACCAAGTCAAATAAAAATTTTCAAAATTCCGCGATTAACAAGAACGGCAACCCATGATCAAATTACCTCTATTTTCAGCACTCAAAACTTCTGTTCACGAGAACTGACTATCGGCTAATGCGATCAATATGTAATTTATTTATTTATTTATTTATTTCAACCAAACAAGGCGTACAAAAAAAAAACACTTACAATTAATATTTAACAATGTATATAAATTTGTACAATAAACTATAACGAACCTATTTTAATTTTTAACCATCTTTGGTAGGGAATTGGATAGGGCGTTCATGACGTGAGCACCTTAATCAGAGCAGTTTTAAACCTAGGTCGGGAAATGGTTGGGGAATAATGTTTTGAGAAGCTATTGAATATTTTGCAACATCTATTGATTGGCTCATTGTTGGCGTAAACTGTGCGGTGTCGGTATTCATTGAGTAAACGTGAGTGCCTCGTCTGCCTTACTGATTCGTTGAAGGTAATCTTATTGGACAGGGACACAACATTGATCAAGCCCTTAATAACATCAAAAGTAAAGCAGGAGCATATGACTATCCTCCGCGAAGATAGACTTGATAGATTTAAGAGATTTAGCCTGTATCTGTATGAAGGTAGATTATCAAATTCGTAAGGATTATACAGATCTCTCAACGCAAATAGCAAGAACTGCTTCTGCACCGATTCGAGCCTATCGCTTTGGATATCAAAGGTAGGGTGCCAGACAATACATGCATATTCGAGCAATGGCTGAACTAGAGCTATGTATAAAGACTCCGTGAACCATAGGTTTTTGAATTCCTTTGCACGTCTTTTGATGAATCCAAGCTGCTTATAAGCCTTGCTTAAGACTTTGTCATAGTGTAAATTAAAACGCAGGTTTTTATCCAAAGTAACCCCGAGGTCGATGACATTGTCAACATTATTGATTGCAACATTATTGAGGCGGTAATCAAAATTTATATTACTGGTTTTGCGGGAAAAACTAATGACTTGACATTTACTGACATTAATGTCGAGATTATTTTGTTTGCACAAGAGCAAGCAGTTTCGATTGAAGGAAAACTGAGTCAGATGTCGATTTGATTGTGTGGTACATTTTCAGATCATCTGCATAAAAAAGGTGAGGGATGTCTGCTCTAACTTCAGAAAGATCCGATACGAAAATATTGAATAAAAGAGGCCTCAAGTGACTACCTTGTGGTACACCTGATAAAACTTCCATTTTTTGGATAGGATACCCTGAAACTTAACGTACTGCGTCCTATTTCGAAGATAAGAGTCTAACCAGTTTAATAAGAGACCCGAGATACCAAATTTCTGTAGTTTGATTCGAAGAATATCATGATCAACACGATCAAAGGCCTTGCTGAAGTCTGTATAGATGGTATCAATTTGATGCCCTTTTTCCATGCCATAGAGAACATCTGAGACGAGAATCACGAGGTTGGTAGAAGTTGACCTGCCTTTTCTAAAACCATGTTGTTGTTCATTTAGAAGAGGTTCTATTGGAGTAGTGAGCTTATCACAGACAATTTTTTCAAATAGTTTAGGCAATGTTGGTAGTATTGCAATACCTCTGTAATTATCAATTGACTGCATTTCACTACATTTAAAAATCGGAGTCAGATGGGATGATTTCCAGAAGGAGGGGAAAATCCCACAAGAAAGTGATTTGTTGAAAATTAAATACACGGGTAAGATAAGCGCCTCCATGCATTTGAGTATGAAACTAGGAGGTAGTAAATCAGGACCAGGACCATTATTGACATTAAGATCTTTCATGGCCTTTGCGATCTCCTCTCTAGTTAAATACATTTCACAGATGATATTTGGTGGGAATGTTTGAGAGAAAAGAATGTTAGACATGCTTGTACATGAACAAAATACTTCCTGGAAATGCTCAGCGAACAGGTCACAAACTTCGTAAGGGCATGACGAACAAAAGTTGTTTTTGTACATCGAAGTAGGGTAGCCCGAAGTTTTCCGTTTGGTGTTCACGAAATCAAAAAACTTTTTAGGATCATGAATTATATTTTCGCCCATGATATTAACATAGCGCTCATACGCTTCACGGGATTTCGTCAGGAATTCTTGAGCTAATTCATTATGTTTATCCTTGATATCATCTCTGCCACCAGTGCTGGTTTTAATTACTTTGTAAAGTTTATTTCTTTGATTCCGCAAATACCTTAGATTGCTATCAAGCCATGGTTAAGATATCTCTCTTGATCTTTGGGGTGAACTTTTCGACGGCGTCAAAAACCAACTCATTGAATAATGATACAGCGTCATCTAATTCTAGCGTTGAAAAATTACTAGCCCAGTCGACTCTGAGAAGACAGTCTGTAATGCTCTTATAATCTGTCATATACAATAGAGTTATTGTAAGACAGGGAAGTGAACATTTCAGATGTAGATAACAACTCAACTGTGAACGAAGAGTGGTGAAGGGTGTTGCCAAAAAAGTTTTCTGCATGATATGATATATATATTTACAGGATATGTTGAAATTAGCTAGGACCAGGTCTGATAGAAGTAATTTTGAAATACGGGCAATACTGTGGCAGAAGTGCCATTTTGAAAAATCATCTATAGCCTCCGATTTAGCCACCAGATTTTCACAAAATTCAGGCAGTAGGTGTACCTTACTTTAAGACAGATTACATAGAAATTTTGTGAAAAAACTAGTAAAGAGTTGCCAGCTATGGCAATTTTAGTCTCCTAAATATTGTAAATTTGTTCAGGAAAATAAAGGTTTTTTCCCTATAACATCCGATGCAGTATTGAAATTAAAACAAAATTCATGTGATAAGTGGATCTTGCTGCATTTCTAATTCTGTAGGAATTTCGTTGAAAAATCATGAAAGGGCTGCCAGCTATGATGAATTTCGTAATTTATTGACATTTCTTTATCGAGCGATGTTGTTATAAAATTTCGAAATGGGAATGATTTTGCAATGACAGCTAACAACAAAGATTTAGGTTTCGAAAATTTGAAAATTTTGAGGATGGTTTCCATAAAATTCTATTCACTCCTATAACTTCCAGCGCAGCCATTCAATCGAAATCAGATTCATCGGGTGGATTTAACTCAACGTGAAGCAGCTATGGTACTAACGCATGATTGCCAGCACCAGACAGTTTCGTAAATATTGCACCAACAGATGCTTCCATTTTGTATTCATAAGCAAAGCAATTACAATAAAATAAGCAACCGATATTTAAATTTTCCGAGTTTTGGAAATTTTTCGGATGGCAACCACAGACATAGTTTAATCGCTGAAACTTTCGATGATATCCTTGGATGAAAACGAATTTCAAAGGATAATTTGACTAAGCACGAGCATATTATGGTAGGCTTATTGCTGCTGTGATGGACAAATTTTGTCAGCACGGAGCATTTTCATCATTTGTGTTATAGGAAACGCTGTCAGGAAATTATATTTGTGCCTTTGAGTAAGAAATGGTTGATATGATACTACAAAGAAGTGTATTACGTCTTCACACATTTTTAAGTCCCTCAAAGATAATTTCTTCGAAAATTTGTTTTTTAGCTTTTCTAATGCGCCAGACTTTTTTTGTTCAATTTTTTTACCGCTTCGCTGTTGCAAAAAAAAATTCTTTAGGCTTCGGCTTTGGTTTATCGATCTTTTAATATTAATTGTTGAATTGCTGTTACATCAATCAGCTTTTTAAGGTGTTCTGTTGTGGGTTAGATTTTGCGCTTTTTCAGTTTTTCTTATATTTTTACACTGCCCGGTGTTTTTTTGGTTTTTAGCTATTTGTCTTCTACATGTTAATATTTCTTTATCGTTAAGACTTTCGTTTGTTGGTCTCTCGACTCCGATTTTTTTTTTTTGAAATATTATCGATCAATGCATCTATTCTACTTTCGTTTGGTACTTGGATGTGTTTTATGCTCTTTTCTTGTATTATTGCATATCCTATGTAAGTTTCAGGCGCAATTTCTTTCTTAGTACTTCTATTTTTCTGGTTTATAGTATATTTTTTCAACCCTTTCAAGATAAGAGTTGTTTCTATAATAATTTTTATAAATATTTCTGTTAATCATATCCTTGTTTTCGTAATTGTTTCGGAATTGTATTCGCTGTGGTAGCACAAAACAGCTGAAAATAAAGGTAGAAAATAACGAGTATAAACTACCATAATCCATAGAAAATAGAAAAGGAACTAACAGAAAACTATCTCTTTTAACTTTCTAGACATTATGATGGCTTTTTCTAATTTTCTAACCACCAAAACATTCAACATAGCCTTGAGAAAACCAAAGCTACCTCACAGCAAAAAACACAACTTCTCATAAGCTTTTTTACTAATTTTCGAAGAAAATTTTTGTTTTTTTTTCATTTGTTTTTTTTTTCAGTGATTTTTCAAGATAGCACCACTGCCACAGGGTTTCCCGCATTTCAAAATCACTTTTATCAGACCTGGTCCTAGTTGATACCAACATGTCCTGTGAATTTCATTATGATCGGATAATCCGGTCGTCAGTTGTCGTGAACAGAACTTTCGAGTGCTGAAAATAGAGGTAATTTAGTGATGGGTTGCCGTTGTTGTGCAAATCGGAATTTTAAAAATTTCAATTTCACACGATGCACAAAGGTTAAAATTTATCAATGATTTGAAATTTTTGTCAAAAATCAAAAATTTTTGAGGAGGGTCAATGATTTGAAGGATTTTTTTTCAGGAGCCTGCCGCAGCTACAGGATTACCCGCACTGCCTTGAAAATCCATGTGTATTAAACCTTGGTCAACATCAATACGCTGCTTTGAAATATAGTTGTACCTCAAAATTCACTAAAACGCTCGCCGCCGCCAAAAGGTTTAAGATATCTGAATTTTAGCAAATCGTGGACCTACTTACTTTTATACATCTACGTTTTCCGAAAGTTTTAGCTCAATCGAATCGGCCACTCCAGAGATTATCTCCCTTAATCATTTGGATGATATATATATATATATATATATATATATATATATATATATATATATATATATATATATATATATATATATATATATAAAGAAATATGAATTTTCGGCGAAACGAGTTTAATACTAATTTTCTTCGAAAATTAGTAAAAAGAATGACGTGACGAAAAAAGCTTAGTTCCTTTATTATCAGGCACTTGACCGGCCAATCCTGATCTATGCATCCCCGTTCTGGGTAGCTTTCTCCAAACTTGCCATGTATGAATAAGAATCCTACTCTTTTGCGCTGGCAGGTCTAACAACCCGAAGAAGAATCTTCTCTTGTATCAAGAGTCGGAACTGAGGCCACTTAGGGATCGGGATGCAGAATAATACATTGCATCGAACGTCAAAACTTATAGACTTCTAGTGCTATGCACATAGCCAATCTTGGGACTCTGATACAATATAGACGCAGGAGCCATAATATATGGTGAAAAATACGTAGGAGTGGCGCCATATATTATAGCGCTGAGTGCCTTATGCTTGAGTTACAATCAATGCAACCAACATTTGCTGCCAAGTTTTGTTGGTGGAACGAGTTACAATCAATGACCTAGTTTATGCGAGAGCCCAATGTAATCCCGATTTGGGATTATACCAGTCAGAACGTCGTATAAACGGTCAAATTCGGATTTCAGCTTAAACCCGAACAGTTGGGTGTACGCCCGATGACTATGTGTGAGTGTGCATATGAAATGTGTCAATAAAAGTGATTCTTCAACATGACGGGTCTTGTTTTGAGCAAATTTACACATTATACATATGAAATATGTGACGGCGCTTGTTTTGTGCATTTGGATAAAACTAATGTCGTTTCGTTTATTTTTGCAAAAGAAGACGTTAATTATAATTAAGTGCCGAAAATTACTAGTGCCTGCTGTATTTCCCACAACATTGTGGAACGCCGAATAGAGCAATTGCATTCAAATTGGTTGGAGGAAGTAGCAACATGTAACATACGTAAACAAGTTTCTATGGTTACGCAAACAAGTTTCTATAAAAAAAGTTTCTATGGCCATACGCAATTCGAATTTCATAAAATCCCAATTCCAATTTTGCCCGTTTATACGACGCGATATTTGGGATAATCCCGAATCGGGATTACATTGGGCTCTCGCATAAACTAGGTCAGTGCAACACAACATTTACTGTCATCTGTCACTGGCTATATTAAAGAAATTGCTGTTCGATAATTTGGATCCTTTAAAGTCTCGGAAAGAGATATCAGTGAATATTTTATCCTCTAAAAGCTGCGGAGTATAATACAAAGCGAAAATTAGACAAAAAAATACAAATTCTGATTGTCATTTGCATATGACATTTCCCATTTCCCGGACTCTCATAGGAACAGGTGGAATTGGATATTTTCAAAAATGTTGTTGCCATGCCAAGTTTGAAGTATGAGCAAACTCTGCTGCCAAGCAAAGTTGTGTTGCATCATTGTAACTGCTCTCATACGTTCTCATGGGTTCAAACTCATTTTGACGTGCAACAAATGTTGGTTGCATTGATTGTAACTCTAGCTTTATATTAGATCCTTCTACACTAGGTACTGCAATCCTCCACCCCATGTATTATAGATCCCAACACCATTTATTATCAGGGCCGGATTTAAGTATGGACATTTATGGGCAGGGTGGCAAGTGTTTGGGAGAAGTAGGAGGGTGGCAAATTTTCGAAAAGTTTTATATTACCTGAGAGTTTCAAGTTTTGTAGCAAAAATATAATTCTAATCTTAAAAAGTCTAGCGCATCAGAACCCCTAGAAAATTTATTTTCGAAGAAGTAATCTTTGAGGAATTTAAAAGTGTGTGAAGACGTTATACACTTCTTTGTAGTATCATATCAACCATTTCTTACTCAGAGGAACAAATATAATTTTCTGACAGCATTTCCTACAACACAAATGATGAAAATGTTCAGTGCTGGCAACATTTGTCCAACACAGCAGCAATAAACCTACCATAACATGCTCGTGCTTAATCAACCTACCCTTTGAATTTCGTTTTCATCCAAAGTAGGAAATACATATTGGCCGAGCCCAGGCGAAAGCTGGCGAGCCCGAGTGTGTGGACAGTCCAGACAAGCGACTTTGACAGATCTCGCCGGAGCTCGTGCGACTTCCGATCGGAATGGGTTTTGGGCACGAGTCAAAGCGATTTCGTGATGAGCCGTCAAATGCTGTCCACATGTTGGCGGTCTTGTCTGACTTTGGCTCGCCTGGCCTCGGCCAATATGTATTTGCTACACAATGATATCATCGAAAGTTTCAGCGATTAAACTATGTCCGGGGCTGCCATCCGAAAAATTTAAATATCGGTTGCTTATTTTGTTGTAAATGCTTTGCTTACGAATACAAAATGGAAGCATCTGTTGGTGCAATGTTTACGAAATTATTTGGTGCTGGCAATCATAAGCTAGCACCATAGCTGCTTCACATTGTGTTAAACCCACCCTATGAATTTCGTTTCGATTGAAAGTGATGTAAGTGAATACAATTTTAGGGCTACCACCGTTCAAACTTTTTAAATTTTTGAAACGTAAATATTTGTTAAGGTTGGTTATTGATTGTGATCATGGGTCTCTTCTTGTCTATAAATCAGCATAGACAACGTATATCGTCTCTAAAGTTTATCAAACCAGAGAATATTGATACCGGAAACTCGACCATTTTGCGGAATCAGCCTCCGAAAGCAGAATCAAATTGGAATTGTTTTTTGCGGAATGATTAAAATTGAAAATTTTTTTATTTACATTACACATTTTTTATTTACATTGAAAATTTTATTTTGACAAAGTTTTTTCGAAAGTATGCACTGATTCTCATCAGGCACCAGCTCACAGTGCATACTTGACTGATGTGACCACTTGCAGTTGGATATCATTTACTTTTATTTACGCAAGTTGTGAAAAATGTTAACATCTCCGACTTAAATCCATCGATATAATTTTTTTTGTAAAGATTGTTAATTGTCATTGCAGGATTATTCCCATGTGGAAATTTTATGACAACATCGCTCGATAAAGAAATGTCAATAAAATACGAAATTCATCATAGCTGGCAACCCTTCCACGGTTTTTCAATGAAATTCCTACAGAATTAGAAATGTAACAATATCCACTTATCACATGAATTTCGATTTCATTTCGTTACTGCATCGGAAGTTATAGGGAAACAACCTTTATTTTCCTGAGCAAATTTACAATATTACGAGACAAAATTCCCATAGCTGGCGAGCCTATAATAATTTTTGAACCAAATTTCTATGGATTCTTTCTTAGAGTAAGGTTCACTTACTGGGTAAATTTTGTTAAAATCTGGTGACTAAATCGGAAGCTATAGGCTAAAAACCAGTTTTTTTCTCAACGATTTTTCCAAATGGCACCACTGCTACAGTGTTGCCCGTATTTCAAAATCACTTCTATCAGAACTGGTTCTAGTTATTACCATTATGTCCTGTAAATTTCATATTGATCGCATTATCCGACCGTCAGTTTATTTGACTCGGTGGGCAAAGGTAAAAATTTATTAATAATTTGAATTTATTTTCAAAAATCAAAAATTTTTCAGGAAGGTCGCTGATTTGAAGGTTTTTTTTTCAGGAGCCTGCTGTAGTTACAGAGTTTCCCGCGAAATCTTGAACGTCCATTTGTGTTAAATCTTAGTCTACGTGAATACGCTTTGCAAATTTCACGATGATCCATTGTTTTTCTTAGGAGTTATGACAAATCGAAATTTGAAAAATAAATCCTTGCCTACTAACAAACTAAAAACATAATAAGTTTTCATTCCTAATCCTTTTTTTCAACAAAAGTTTCCACTGCTTGGAAATATAGGAGTGCCTAAAAATTCACTAAAATGTCCGCCGCTGCCAAAATGTTCAAGATATCTGAATTCTAGCGAATCATGGACCTACCTGTTATATACATCAATGTCCTCCGAAAATTTCAGCTCAATCGGATTGGCCACTCCAGAGATTATCTCCCTTAATCATTTCGCAGATATATATATATATATATATATATATATATATATATATATATATATATATATATATATACTCAAAATGTAATATATGACGAATTTTCGGCAAAGCGAGTTTAATACTAATTTTCTTCGAAAATTAGTACAAATCAGCAAAAGCTGAATCAATTATGCATTTTCTTGAATCATAGACTCCTTATACTTTATAAGTACGATTTTACCTTAAATTAACTCTGTACATCTTACTTTGTACACCGCACAATAAAAACTCAAACTTTCGCAGGGCGCCGTTGGCAGCTATTTGTTGGGAGTATTTTCTGAATATCTCACTTGAAACCTCTACGGCGCATCATGAAGTAACACACGTCTCACTCGCACGAAACTGCTCCCATGTCAACCCACATTTTGCTAATAAAAAAGCTAGGCGATTATTTATGTAGCAAGTATTAGTATTTAGCTAGTAAAAAAATTTTTGTTCTCTGAATAAAACAAAAATTTTTTTGCTAGTTCCTAATAATCGAGTTTGTATTGTTATTTTACATTGTATGGCTCGTTTCTTATAATCGAATTTGGATTGTATTTGTATGGTTAGTTTCTAGCTTTCGTATTAGTATAATATATTCTAAATATCATATATTCTAAAAATTCGTTGTTGTTGGATTTTAGTCAAAAAATTTAGAGCTGGAATCAGACGGGCGGGGTGGAGATGAGGGAGGTGTGCCAAGTTCACAGCTGCCCAGCGGCGGCAAGAAGGTCAAATCCGGCCCTTTGTATTATAGCTCTCTACGTTTTGTACCATAGCCCTCTACGCCATGCATTATAGCTTCCAATGCGATTTATTATAGTCCCTAACACCATTCATGATAGTCCTGATAAAAAGCAAAGTAAAAGCGTACTTGTTCCCGGTTTCGATAATATTGGGATCCCGCTAATTTAAGGAGACATAAATTTCTATTGGTATTGCTGAAACTCCATTTCTTAATGTTTGACTTCTTATAATACATCCTATGGACTATGGTTTTGATCTCCTAACCCCAATCTTTCAGAGCCAACGCTCTGTCCATTTATCTATCCACGATGGTATTTAACCAACTTTAATTATTTATTTATTTATTAACCAAGCAAGGTACAAGTTACATTAACAGTAAAAAACAAAATTGAAAGTAACAATGAATACATAAAAATAAAATAAAATAATTAACAAAATAAATGAATAATAAATTAATAAATAACAAATAAATAAAACATTGACAGAGTGTGGATATTCCTTAAGTAAACAAGAGGACCTGGTGTTTCTTACAGGGTTGTTCAACACCATTTTTCTATTCAGGAATTCAATTTTGATGACGCCCCTAATGACGTCGAATGTGAAGCAGGTCGAAATCATTTTTTTTCTAGATGCAAGTATTAATAATTTTAGATGACCCAGTCGAAACTCATAAGGAGGAAGGATATTACAATCGTAAGGTTTGTATAGTTCTCTCAACGCGAAAAGTAAGAATTGCTTTTGTATGGACTCGAGTCTGCTACTGTGGATTTCAAAAGCCGGATTCCAGCAAATGGAAGCATATTCGAGAATGGGGCGTACAAGTGAGATGTATAAGGATCTTGTGACCCACAGGTTACGAAATTCCTTGGCACGTCTTTTGATGAAGCCTAGATGTTTGTTTGCACGGGAAAGTATTTTATCATAATGCAAGGTGAAGCGAAGTCACTCATCCGAGATAACACCAAAGTCAACAACGTTTTCAATTCGAGCTAACAAATTATTCCCGAGGAAGTACATGTAATTTGAGGCGGTACATTTTCGGGAGAAACTTATAGCTTGGCACTTAGCAATGTTGAGAGAGAGAGAAAGAGCTTGTTTCCATTGCACCAATGATCAAGTGAATCAAGTTTGGATTCGAGAAAGAGTGTATTGGATTTAGATTTAATGATATGATAGACTTTGAGATCGTCGGCACAAAGTAGATGAGGTATATTTGCTAGGACGTCAGATAGGTCAGAAATGAATATATTAAAAAGAAGTGGGTCAAGATGGCTACCTTGTGGTACACCAAAGGTAACATAAATATTTTTCAATAAAAGTCCTTGAAATTTTACCAACTGAGTTCGATTTCGAAGGTAAGAAGTCAGCCAGCTAAGCAAAGATCCACCAAGTCCGAATTTCAGTAGCTCTAGAATGAATGAACTCTGTCAAAAGCTTTACTAAAGTCTGTATAGACTGCGTCAATTTGGTATCCTTTTTCTATTTTACACAGGACGTCTGAGATTAGGACTGTCAAATTTGTGGTAGTTGAGCGACCTTTTCAAAAACCATGTTGTTGCTCGTTCAGACGGGAGTCAACAAGTGGAGAAAGTTTATCGTAGACAATCTTTTCAAAAAGTTTCGGAATAGAAGACAAGATGGCAATACCTCTATAATTTCCGATACAGCGTCGATCACCAGTTTTGAAGATGCGTGTGACATATGAAAGCTTCCAACAGGATGGGAAAGCTCCAGACGAAAGTGGTCTGTTGAAAAAAATTTGAAACGGAGTTATAAGCTGCTCTACACATTTGCGCAAGAAAGTTGGAGGAAGAAGATCTGGCCCTAGGCCTTTGTTGCAGTCGAGTTCAGAAATAGCTTTACGTATTTCGTCACGTGTAGTTTTAAATTGGCCGACAAAATTTGTAAGAATAGGATGAGAGAAAGAGAGGTGTGAGTTTGATGGGTCTGGTGCATTAAAAATATTCTGGAAATTATCTGCGAATAAATCACAAATCTCATTAGGAGAGGAAGAAGTGATATCATTAAAGAACATGGACGATGGATAACCAGCAGGTTTTTGCTTCACATTTACTAAATCATAAAATTTTTTTGGGTCGCGGATTATATTTTCACCTGTTGTCTTCAAATAATTGTCATAAGCTTCGTGAGACTTTGCCAAAAATTGCTTAGCAGCTTCATTATATTAATCTTTAATAACAGAACTAAGGTTGATATTGTTTCTAATCCGCTTATAAAGTTTGTTCCCACGATTTCGCAAATGCCTAAGGTCCCTATCAAGCCATGGCTCAGACAAATTTTTCTTTTTTTTATCTTAGGTACATATCTTTCAACGGCGTCAAATATTTTGTTATAAAAAGTGGAAATGGCTTTCTCAAGATCTAACGTTGAAAGAGTATTCGTCCAATCTATAGATTCAAGGTGATGGTGGATGCTTTCATAATTAGCATTAAGAAAGTCATATACAATTGAATTATTGTACGCTCTAAAGTAAATAGAATCAGAAGTGGGAAGTTCAACTGATAGTGCAGTGTGGTGTAAACCATTTGTAAAAGATGCTTTATGTCATTAGTTGGACTAACCACTACTTCATCATAGGCGTTTGTAAATACAAAATCCAACCAATGACCGTTTTGGTTGCGAGTTGGAGAGACTTGCTGCAAATCGTTGTCATAAAAAGTACCCGCAAGGTTGAAGTCGTTGGAATCTGAGAGGTTATTAGGGAGAAGAAATGCGTCTTTTTCATCGGGGATAAAACATAAGTTGGAGTGATTGAAATCCCCTAGGAATATAATTTTGTCTTTTTCATTCAGAGACGTTGTAATGGAAGAAATGAATTCGCAGAAATTGTTATAAACTGATTCGTCCGATCTGGGTGGGATATAGGCCAAACTAATGTAAAGGAAATTGTTATTCAAAGAAACACGAATAACAAGGTGTTGGAACAATACATTCGGGGTGATGTCAATAATCTCACTTGAAAGTGTGTTGCTAACCGCCAGTAAAACCCCACCGCCTCGCGATTGATCTGTGGAACAATAGTACCGATCATTTCTGTAAATTGTCCAACTGCTATCAAAGATCTCTTCATTCTTATGGGAATCATTTAGACAAGTTTATGTGAAGGCGAGTAAATTAAAGCGGCAGGATTTTGCGTCAAGATATAATTTATTTAATTTGCCTCTCATACCACTACAATTGTGATAAAAGAGTCTGAGTCCATTTAAAAAAGAGGTTTTGTTAGGACGAATGCCTAACAGAGTTAACTGCTTTTCAAAGAGAAGCAGTTGTCATTAAATTGTCAAGGGTGGCAGTATTTGTAGTTGCCTCAGTAGAGGCGACATAAGTAGCCAAGTGGCTAGAGGATACAGAGGAGCTAACATTGTTTGCATTTTGTTGGGAAGAAACGGAAGCATCAGTAGGACGTGGTATTAATGAGTTCTTACGAGTAAAAGCAATGTTAAAAGCACTATGCAACGATAAATTGTTTGTAACTACCGTAGAGTGGGTGGGGTTTTTAGAAGAGATAGTCATCAAAATGGATAAAATTTCAGGATTTTGAATGGATGAAGATTTTCGGGTATTAGGAATATTATGTAAAATACAATTTTTTCTTATAGAATTAGTTTTAGTTCTTTCTTACGGCTATTGTTGGTGACTCGATTCTTCGAGGGAGAAAATGTAACGCCATTCCAGTCGAAGTTGCTGCTACCTCCATCTAAACTCATGAAAATTCAGGCATATTTTGAAGGAATCAAAACTTTATACCGCTTCCGCGAGCTATGTTTCCGTTGTGGTAGTTTTGTAATAAAATAATATGTGATGTAGAAACCGGCTTCGAGAAATCTGTTCAGCCACCCTTGATCAGCAACGGGAGGTATTCCTTTGACGAAGAACGCTACTTTGTCGTTATCAACTGGTAACTGGAAGCGTGATCCTTCGTCTTGATAATTTTCATAATTTTTTTTTTATTTTTTTAATGCGACTGTCCCATTCATTTTTCGCCAATATGTACCAAATTTATATATTGGCTGAAGGAAAAATAAAAGATTCGCGTTGGTTGCTTGATGATCCAGCAGTAGAAATTAATTCTTTGATAGGAGACGAAGCCATGTCTTTTGTAGTCACTTTCGGCATGTTGCTGTTAATATCGGCCATTGACAGCTCATGGATCGAATACTCGAAAATAGATGGCCGATTGTTTATGTCTTCCAATGGGTTTTCTCAATGGTGCTCAAAGTGTTCTAGCTTATTATTTACATTACTTAATTTGCTTGTTCCAAGAAGGCATTTGCTATCAAGGTATTTTGTTTGTCGATCATTGAAGAACATTTTTGTTCAGCATTCTCGAGCATATTTATAAAGTTTACTTGGCGAGAGCAGCTTGGGACAGTAGAGGCTGAAACACTTGAAGATAATGAATCTAATTTGCCATTCAGAGTATCTATTCTCTCTTCTTGTACGACAAGAGACTTTTCAACGCCATTGTTGTTGTAGTTAGTCTTCAAAAAAAGCAGATGAAAGCATATCAAAATGTTGAGATATGTCCGCCAGAATATCTTCATTTGCTCTTCTAGCTTGAGCTTGATGTTTCAGTATAAGATGTTCTTTTTCAGCATTTAGTGTTCCAATGTAACTGATTGTCGTACATGAGAGTCAGTCGTTAGGCCATATACCTTTGATTTGTATTTAGCGGCGGGGGTCTTAATACCGTCGCGATGGAAATTGGAAAAGTGACCTGGGAGAATTACTTATATATTATTACTGCAATTGGTTGCAATTTGATCATCCGTAATCATTGCATTTGAGTTTCATCACAATACTTGCTAGCCAGCATAGCAGTAAGTAAGTTAGTAAGTTTTAGCTAGTAAGGTCCCATTAAGACCATTAAGAATAGTATACAAAATTTTCCCCATATCTTCATCCTGGCGATAATAATAATGTTATTCCAATTTATTTTCTTTAATAAAAAACTGATCTCGGAACCGAACGAAAAAATTATATATTTTTTTGTAAATTTGTAAATAAACTTATTACTATTTATTTTTAAAGTACAAATTAGTTAAATTTCTTTTCTTCTTCAACCATTTTTAGACACACTTTTAGAAGCTGTAGTTGTGAAAACGGAGATAATAACCATTTTAGAACTAAAATACACGTAGTTTTGTCGGATTTTTTTCAGTCAAAAACCTACCCAAAAACCTTAGTAAATTTCAGAACTATTGTAGTAGAGAACTATTATAGTACTAATAATAGTACATTTTCAAATAGTACCCTCTTTGAGCAACCCATATATACAGCATGCTTTGCAGTGCACTTAATGGTGCTGTCGAATACGAGAGAGTTCTCCAAGCTAATTGAACTACCAATAAGTATGCAATTAGCTTCACAATTTTTCAACGAAATAAATTCAATACGAAGGAAACGAATATCACGGACATGAACCAATAAAGTGAGGTAAGTAGTATATAGCCTAATCCCACAAAAGCACAGCTTGGACATTAAGGATCGATGGTAAATGCCGATCGATCGTACATGCTTTTCATCAGCCGGTCAACATTTTGGCAATCTGTGCTTATGAAATGGCGTTCTAAGTATGGATGGTACCAATCCCGTGGAGCACCCATACATGCGCCATGTAATTTTCTATTGCAGAATGCTTCGCAATGCACAAACTTCATGGTTTTGTCGAATGCAAAACAGTTCTCTAGGCTGCACTTGAAACTAATGATTGAGCTGCCAAGACGTATGCAATTTGCTACGTAAAATTTATCACGGACACGAACCGATCAAGTGTGGTAACAATTGTATGTAGCTTAAGGTGTTATGACACTACATTATTTTGCGCATTAATCATCTCATTATTAATCCGAAAAGAAAAGAGATCGAAATATTTAGTGTGAAAGAGACAAGTAGGTGAGTACAGTCAAAACAACTGTTCGTTTTGACAGTGACGATTAACTTTCTCTTTTTTAGTACAATTGCCGCATTCAGCAATTGTATATTCGCAATGCAAGCTAATTGCATATTGGAATCCATTTCCAAAACAATTCAATCGACTTAAATTAAGGCTAAAATGTGTCAAATATTCTAATATGACACATTCAATTTCCGACTTGTCAAAATTTCAGCTGCTAGCAGCTGAATAATACGAAGCCGGCCGCATTATTATAGCACACCACATTAATTATGGCATTAATATTTAACAGTTTAACATTATTGGCTAGTGAGGCCTATTCGCTCATACAAAATGCACATATCCATGTTTATTCATTGTCTCTCTCTACTCGGATTATTAATGGCATTATTAATGTAGTGTCATAGCACCTTTAATCCCACAAAAGCACAGCTTTGCGGTAGTCGATGTATATTATTTACTATGAACTGAATTTGTTATTTATAAAAACCAAAGAATACAGAATACATACAAAATGTACTACACTGATGAGGTACGAACCCGCGATTCCTGTATTTGAGGGCCGACACCATACCCACCGATCCACTTTGATTAACGTGAGTCAACAAAAAAATTAGATATAAATGTTCGGATGTGTGGATATAAAGTTAATTGAAATTATTCAGCCTTTTGTTTTTGTTGTTTTTTTTAAGTTTATAAAAATTGTCGAATACCAGTCAAAAATATTTCACACCAGTCAAAAATATCTCACACTCTTCAAATTTGAACTCACAATTTGAGAATACAAGAGCCGACACTGTAGTCACTGGACTACGTTTATCGATAATAGGTGCAAAAGGTAGAAAGGATATAAATGCCCGGTATGTGACGCACTGGGTTTAATTATGAAAAAGTCTAGCGCATCAGAACCGCTAGAAAGCTATTTTTCGAAGAAATTGTCTTTAAGTGACAAAAAAATTTGGAAAGACGTAATACACTTTTTTGTAGAATCATGTCAACCATTCCTCATCCAAAGCAACAAAAGTCAACTATAGCACAAATGATGAAAATGTTCAGTGCTGGCAACACTTTCCCAACGAAGTAGCAATAAGTTTACCATAACAAGTTCATACTTAAATCAACTTGTCCTTTGAATTTCGTTCTTATCGTAGAATTTCATCGAAAATTTCAGCGGTTAAACGTTGTTTGAGGCTGCCATCCGAAATATGTTCAAAATTCGGAAAATTTATAAATTGGTTTCTTATTTTTATTGCAAATGCTTTGCATACGAGTACGTAATTTGAAGCATCTGTTGGTGCAATATTTACGAAAATGGCAAATGCTGGTAACCTTGTGCCAGCAGCAAAGCAAAAATATATACCAAATCTGCTTCACGTTAAGTTAAACCCAACCAGTAAATTTCGTTTCGATTGAATCACTGCGCTGGAAGTTATACGGGAGAAAAAATTTTTGGCTACCACCCTCAGAACTTTTGAAATTTTCAAAGCGTTAATGTCTGTTGCGGGTTGATTCCCATTTGCAAATCAAATGACATAATCGCTCAGTAAAGAAATCCCACAAAATAACAAAAATGGTCATAGCTGGCAGCTCTTTCATGATTTTTGTACGAAATTCCTACGACATTTGGTCCACATAAAGTCTATTTACTGCATGAACTTCGTTTTGATTTCTACACTGGACCGGAAGTTATAGGGAAAAAAGCTTTATTTTCCTGATCAAATTTGCAAGATTTAGGAGACAAAATCACCAAAGCTGGCAACTCTCTTCTAATTTTTCAGCAAAATTTTCACCAAATGCTATCTAAAGTAAGATCCAAGTACAAAAATCACCAAAACTGGCAACTCTATTCTAATTTTTCAGCCAAATTTTCAGCAAATGTTATTTAAAGTAAGGTGCAAGTACTGTGTGAATTTTGTTAAAATCTGATGGCTGTAATAGGCAGTAGGAAGTAATAGACTCAGTGATTTTTCAAGATGGTACCACTGCCACAGGGTTGCCCGCATTTCATAATAACTTTTATCAGACCTGATCTTAGTTAACACCAACATGTCAAGCTAATTTCATTATGATTGAATAATCCGGTCGTCAGTTCTCGTGAACAGAACTTTCGAGTGCTGAAAATAGAGGTAATTTGGTGATGGGTTGCCGTTCTTGTGCAAACCGGAATTTTCAAAATTTCAATTTTCAATTGGGATTGTTTTAATTGGGATTGTTTTCATATCTTAATTTTTGCTTTCAGTTATAACCAGATAATAATACTTACATGCTACCAAAAAGAAAAACAAGAAGCTATCGCGTGGAGGATATAGATTGCATTGTCTCAAAACTTGGCATTTATTGAAAAATTCTACACTATATATTTCCAAAATACACTCAAATATTTACTAGTAAAAACTATTGTGAGACTTTGTAATTCATGTGATAATACTTTTATGCACAATAAAATGATATGCAATTTAGCTGAAAAAGCATGGTAGGGTTGCCAGCAATGGTGTTTTTTGTGTGTTTTTGTTATATCTCTGTTATACGATGTTATCATTAAATTGTCCAATCGTAATGATCTTCTTATGCCAATAAGCAGCAAACACCAACTTTTTGAAAACCTGATAGCTTTTGCGGGTGGTAGCTCCAAATTTCTGTTTACTCCTACAATTTCCAGTGCAGTTACCGGATCGAAAAATAATTAACAGGGTGAGTCGGTCTCAATGTGAAGCAAATATGGAACACTTTTGGCTTTGGTGTTAGCAGAGGGCTGCCAGTACGACGTGTTGTTGTTATTTCTGTACCAACAGATATTACCATTATTTATTCATATGGTAAACATTTAAAATGAAAATTACTAACCAATGGCCAAATATTCCAAGTACTGGAAATTGTATGGATGACAGCTCATAGCATCCTTCAACTCCTTTGACTTTTGATGAAGTCATCGGATGGAAACTAGATTCATAGGGTAGGTTAATTTTGACGTGAAGCAGATGTGATAGGCTTTTAGCTGCATTGCTGGCAAAGTGTTGCAAGCACTGAGTATTTTCTTCATTTATGTCTTGTAACACCTACCTTCAAAGTTTTGTAACAATTACATGCGATAATGAATATAGGGAAAAGTGTTTGACTTTCCTTAATTTTGATCTTTCCACCCTATGAGTTTCAATTCTTGAAATTCTTGATATCAAAACTTCAAAACAGGATAGTTGTAAGAACGAGCACGTGTGGTAAAATGAGCACTCAAAATCTGCACGATTCTTCTACTTCTCTTTGACCATTAATATTTCTAGCTGTTCCTATGCGCTACAGATTGTTTTTCTTTGATTTCTTAGCTCTTATTTGACCAGCTTAGCATTTATAAAGCAATATGATAATATTGATACTTTACCTAGATTATGTGTTTTCTACCGTTAACGATACTAGGCTCTTTTGTCCGAGTATTACAAGCATGTCCAATTATTGTTTAGTGGGAGCAGCTGAAAGACTAGTTAGTGGTGCACGTGCTCTTTTAAAATCTAAATGAAGGTGCAATGTGAAATTCGTTGGTGCGTACCATCTCCTTTACTAAAATTAAAACATCTTTACCACAAACACAAACCAAAAATATTTATTAGAATTTTGATTTTGGGCGGCAGCTGCAAGGATTAATATGTAAAAGTATACTGATTTCCATAAAAGTTTATTAAGCTCATGTATTTGGACATTCAGATGTAAATTTGAACTGAAGATCAAAAGAAAATATCTACAAGATAAATCATGATCAAAATAAATAAAGTATTCGAAACATAAACGATCATCTAAAGAAACGTGTAAATTACGACTAAATAATCTGGTAAAAATTCGTTTGCAGTGTTTTAAGTGAGTAACTTCTAACTTCTACTGCATGTAAACAATATTAACAGTCTACATTTATTAAGCTATTTACAAAATTTTATATGAAAATAAGATCCGAAATTAGATCTTACTTTGGACTTGGTTTTGTGGGGGCACAAAACCATATCCGGATGCTCCCACTATCACTCCGCTAGATTCAACCGGTGCATCTCTCGGTGGGTCAGGGAAGACGACTGGACCTAAAACACAAGTAAACTTTAGTAAAAATAATTTGTTTATTTTTATGTATATATTTATGTTGGAATCAGTTTCAATATATTTTCTCTACTTTACTTCAACTTTTACTGAAGTGAAGTAGAGAAAATATATTGATCGAAAAACAATGTTAAAGTTAAATAAAATTTATCGAAATGCAGGAAAGTATATAAAATAACGACCGTTTTTCAGTATGCTTTTATTCAAAAATGATATTCGCAATCCAATAAAGACATCGTAGGCACCTCCGATTACTCGTATGCAACTTCAGATGCGGCCATGTTGGAGCAAAAAAATACTCGAGTAAAGCAGCGCAACGTAATTGGGTATCTACTTTCAAATGGAAGTCGCTATGTCGTGGCAGCGAGCAAGTAATTCGATCGCGTAAGCATATGATTGCAGCAACGAGAAAGATTCAAACTGATTTTGCTGCGCTATGGTCTTCTTGCTCTTCTTGGTTCAACTTGGCCGCACACTTAGTCGATCAAACAATTTTATCGTTTTTCACAATCAAGGCCTACAACACAGTCAGCTAACCGAAAAATACGATGGCACACTGAATATCACTACAAAAATACAGAGACTACCGTAATGATCGCAGGATATTTGGAACTAAAGTTTTTAAGGCACTAAGATTTGCTTGAAATTACAATATCTCATTACGCATTTCTCATGTTACATTATGAATCCTGCTACTGATTTTTTTCGATTAACGATTATTAGCTCTTCGATAAATAAATCAGACTTT